>CAODLS010138111.1:0-12688 GCA_948243855.1 Flueggea neowawraea | reverse complement strand
GTACTTCCGAAAGTTATTTGACAAGTTCACAAATTTAATTCTCTAATTTAAAATTTTCTTAGAGCAGTCTACAGACCAAGTAAATAAGAATCAATCGGATGAATACATATAACATACTAGTGTAAGATTCCAGGAGATGCTATGGATATCATTAATATATTTTAGTTTTCTTATAAATATTCAAGATTTTATAATTTAAATTTTAAAATTAAAATAAAATAATACAATTGTGAATCTCACATTAAATTTTGAATTTTTCAATATAGTTTGCAAAATTCAATCTTTTGGACATAGTTTGAATTTTTTTGTAACATATCAAAATTTTCAATACATACATACTTTTAACTCTTGAAATCACTCCGGGTGAAAACAAATTGAGGCAATTATAAACCAATATACTCTAATGTTCTCTTATTCTTTAAGATTTGCACTCTTGGGTATCAAACGATAAATGCTTTGTTATTGTCATATGAGCATGTGGCTAGCAAGAGGTATATTCGAATACCAAATAATGATACAAATTGAACATCCAAATAATGATACTTAATTAATATAGCGTGTCAAGAAAATAGACAAATGATGTATTAAGCCAATTATCCTTTGTTGCATAATCGATAAAATTTTACATTGTGAAGGAGTAATTATTAAAACATATTAATGAAGCAAAAATTTGATCTTCCATAAACCAAAATCATTCATTTATCTTTAATTGAAATATTAACAAATTCAATAACCAAAACACATTTATTAACAAATTCAATAACCAAAACACACTTTACAATAACAATCAATTTGATTGTGAATTTATTAGTTCATAATACCAATTCTAGAAATTGCACTTATTTGTGACAATTAATTTTTAGAGACATTTGATAGATCAAAATTAATAAAAAAGGACGATATATATGATCGGATAAAAATAATATCAGTAATATAAAAAATAATAAAAAGATTTTTTAAAAATATACATTGTTATTGTGAATATTAAACAATATGTGTACATATAGTATTTGATTTTAAAATGTACAATAGGAGTTTATTTTAAAAAAAATAATTTCATTCTTATATTTTAATTTTTTATTGTATATTTTATTAATTATCATATAAACTGGTTAATTGATATAAATGTCTAATGTAAATATATTTATCATTATTTTTATGACACATGTCACATTAGTAAACCGTCAAATGTCGTTTATTTAGATTGACACATGTCAATATTTCAACGTATGTATTCTGCTTTATATTAAGTTATAGATATGATATAAAGTAACTTTAAGGATTCAAAGGTTAAATTTTAGTCACAACCAAATATTATAACGCCAAAAACAACATAACTTACAACTTTTGCCTGATATGGTTTCCGGAAAAATCATCATCACAAAAGCAGAGGATCACTTGGCAAAGGCCAACCTGAAAACACATAACAAACTGATACCAAATCAAGCAATGACAAAACAGAAAAGATTTTGGCATTTTTTGTAATGGGTCCATGCCAAAAGTGAGTTCAATTCAGATTTCTGTTGCATGAACTATGATCATCACTAGTCCTTTTTCTTTTCATTCTTCCACGATAAAATCTTTGGTCCGACATTGTTTGATGCATTATGTTTACAATGAAGAGAAGTAAATAAGATTTGCTTCTATTACAAAACAAGTTAACGCTTACGAACTTGTATTACAACACCAACTTTGTGGGTTATCTACCTGATTAATTACCAGCTACATTCTGGTGAATCTGTCTGATTCAAATGATTAAACAGTCTGAAACGAGTTTCTATTTTTGTTAAAAAAAAGATAAGGTAGGGCCGTTTATGATATGATGTTTTTTAGTTTTATGCTTGTGTATCGAATTTAACTTATGATTGCAGAGTTCTTGTGTATCTATCAGATTGCAGTTATTGAAAGAGAAAAAAAAAATTATTGCGAATCACAATATATCATTAGAGGAAACCCTTCTGTCTGTGTATACAAATACTTGCCTTGATTATCATGTTTTCTAACTTACGTCAACCCATCCCCTATTGACTAATCATTTTGCTTACCTTGCATCTTGCTACCGCCATTGCTAATTATTCCTTCACAACTAGTGTAAATGAGCCCACAAAATTTAATCTTCAAGAGTTTGTCTGTGTTCAACTCAATTAATGAGATTGAGTTGATTCTGAAACTCAATTTATAAATGAATCAAACTTAAATAGTGAAGAATTTAGCTTATTAATCTCGTGAACAAGCTCTGTTATAAGTTCAAATGTTAAAAATTTAATAATTCAATATTTAACTTATATATCTTTATATAAATCTATTAATTATTTAAATGAAGCTAATTTTGAATATATAAAGATACAATTAACTCAGTTTGAGTCGGCCCATTCCTGTTGATTAACGAGTTGAGTTCAAATAAAATTTGTATTTCCTATTCACTTGTTTAGTTAATGAATTAAGTTCAAATAAAATTTAAAGTCAATTCATTTATTAGCAACCCAAACTTAAATATATATGCTCTATTCACAGTGTTGAGCATTTGTTTTCTTTTCCTAATTTCTATTCCTTTTCTAACTATAATTTGCTAGAGAGAGAACCTTTATCTTATGTTGTTATTGCCAAACAATTACTAGAACTTGGATGGGAAAGAAATTACGTACTGGAATTCCTCACAGATTGTGTCCAATTTTGGTTATAGTAGTTGAGAATTGCTTTCTACTCTAGTATCTTAATCTACTTTCACAATTATATCGGGCATATCTGTTTGTGTTTTTAAATTGTAGAAATAGTTTATAACAATATATCGCAAAAACAAATTGCATTGTAAAAGAAAAATAGAAATTGACACATCTTTTAAGAGCTAAATATATATAAATAATAATATAGTTATAACATATTCACCAATCAAACACCAAAAGCTCAGTTTACAAAAAAACACCAAAAGACTAACGAGTTCTCTATCTTTTCAGTGTCATCTACTGAAATTTGCTAATTCCACAATCTGCAATCAACCTCCACATCTTATCGTTCAATGAAATTCTGTGTTTCATTTGTTTTGATGAGAAAAAAGAACCATATAAACACATTTTGGCTGCTGCGTTAAGCATACTCTTCTCGTAAACCAATTTCACTTGTTTGGTCTCAAAGAACAGAAACAGGAAATAAAATATGCCAGTTCATTATCCACAACATCAAGAAAAAGAACTTCTATGCCTAAGAATTCTCGTCCATTGTGTGCAGTAATACTCCACAAAACATGACATCCAAAACCAAATTACCCAAATAACTCCAAACAAGAAATTAGAGGTCTATCAGGGCAGGCTCGTAATGGTTTTCCTGAAGAATTTTTTATTTGCAAAGATGGATCTCCAGCATATGAAAATGGAGATTACAAATTAACAATCTCAACAAGAAAGGAACTTTTCCCCCTTTATCAGTCATGAAGATTGATGCATAGAGAACCTGAAATGAGGAGCATTATGACGCAGCACCTTCTAGATAGCATCAAAGTTAATAGGTTCACGCAGGAACCTCCCCATCTGTTGTGCCCTCGTTTTAATTGACATGTCAAATACCTTCTGGCTAAACTCAACAACAATGCCGCCGAGAATGCTAGGATCAATCTGGCATGTAAGTGGCAGTTATTTGCAGATATAATAGTAAGATAACTTGAGCATTGAAAAAAGAGGGATCCATTATGAAGCATACCTTTTGTTCAAGCTTAACCGTCTTCCCTTGTCCAATAATTTCCTGCAGAGTCACCTTTAGTTCTTTTTCCTCTTCTGGTGGCAGGGGCTGGTATGAAAAAGCAATAATCAAAACCAAGAAACAAACCATGTACTGTGAACAAAATTATAAATTACAAGGATCACTACTAGGTGTTAAGAATCGGGGAAAAAATGCCAATTTTAAGTAGAACACAACTGAAGTTACAGACCACAAGCATTCAACATCAAAATGGGTAGGCAGGGAGCTTCATATATTACATCAAATGATAAATAGCCAAAACCTGAACTTCAACTTCTTCCTAGTTATTAATACAAAAAAATAAGCTTATCACAGAATTATCACAAAAAAAAATATCAATTTGACATTTTCGCAATTACTAAAAGCTAAAAAACTAAATAAGAGTAATCTCATCTCAATCAATTAATTTACAGAAGGGGAACAAAAAAACCAGCACCTGAGGCATCACTTACAGAAAATCCCAAGTTTTGCATTAATATGTGAAGTAAAGAACGGACGTTGGGAATTTCTTTCAAAGACAATTATTTGTCAAAAAGAAATTCGGTTTCATGTTGGCATGCAAGCATCTTAACTCCTTTCTATCAGCTTTAAATTTTTTTCATTTTCTAGAACTAAAATTTGTTAATGCATTTCAAGTAACAAAATAGAAAGAAAAATTAAACTGCAAACAAACTTATGATAACAGTTGTGACAATTGCTTTCACTTCTCCCCTGTCGGCCATGGTTAATTCAACAAACTTCTTTGCTATGCTATCAATATTTCTTAACCTTACATTCTCAGCTAACAAAACTGGTACAAATAAAGAAAAAGTTCTCAAGAAGATAGTTGATACTCAGTTTTCAACAACAAAAGCACCTAAATGTCGGATAAGGACTAATATCCATTGAAAAAGAACTTGACATCAACATAAATCTCACCCAAGAAGTTCTTTGTGAGATCTGAAAATTTAGCTTGGCCACAGATTTCAGTGATTGCATTGACCATTGTATCAGCAGGGACCGATAAATCTTTTGTGAACTGAAAAAATGTAGGACTCATCTTCCAAGCCTCAACAAGGTCAAGAATTTCAGCTTCAACCTTGTCCAATGCATTAGCTTTCTTGGCAGCAATGTACAAGGCAGAGGCATAGTTTCCGGCTCCCCCGAACAAAGCAAGACGTACCTATATTTCTCAAAAATTCAACAAGCAAGATGAAATCAAATATACATACACAATATTTCCAAATTAGAACCATACAACGAAATGTGGGCATATATCAGAAATTCATATCTTTATCTCGTACAAGTGAACCGATTTGCCCATCGAGTAACAACCCCTGACAATCTAGTAACTCTAGATCACATAAAAGATTGACATTGACCATTGAAATGCCTGCAAACAAGCAATGCCTCCAATCGAAATTCTCAAAACAACTACGGCACCAATATTCATCCCCAAAAAAAAAGCTAATCACCAGACAACAAAATTTCAGTCTTTCCTACATCTCCAAACACCAGTCAAAATAACAAGTTAAGACGCTAACACTCTCATTTACCTTCACTTTCTCCTCCTCCTTCTTAGTGGCAGTAGCGTAATTTCTGGAAACCTACAAGAGCAAAAATTAGACAAAAACCTAATCAATTCCAAAATTATCAATAAAAACACAATCTTTTCTTCTTAAATTAGATTATTAGAGAAGTAAAAATACAATCTTTCTGAGGTTCGAAATATGATTAAGTCGGAAGTGGAGGTGAAAGCAGGCGAAAGAACGGAGCGTTGAACGACAGATCGTTGGGAGGATAGAGAGGCGGATCTGAGGACCCGATTGAGGAAAGGGAGACCCGATCTGATACGCCCGGCCATTGCAATGAGTCGTCGAGTTAAGGGTTTGTTGTTGAAAACCTAGTTTTTGTGCTCTTCAAAATGGCGTCGTGTTGGAGACTGGAGTTTTTGAGGGTTTGATAATGACTGAAATTCTTGATGTATTCCCTTCTTGTTTCCAGTCACGTCTAGGTGTATTCTTTTTCTGTGATGTTGCTCTTACATTATGCGACGTGTAATTATCCAATTTTTGACCCAACCCGAATTAGGTTTTATGGGCTTCGGACCATTGGCGCATACATATACACTTTTCCAGTGACCCACTGATTGGACCCCTGGCTACTAAAAGTGACACACCTTGTACAACGGGATTCGCACTCGTGAATTCAGATTCTGTAACTCATACATCTAACTGGTTGAGTTTATTTTCAATTTCAAATGGCATAAATTGAAAATATCTTTAAGGTATATATAAAGCATATATAAGGTATACATATTCAAGTATCAAGTTTGTACCTTGATTTCTAGCAACTAACAGTGGAGAAATGACGTGTAAGCAGGATCTAAGCAAGTCTTTTAGTCGAACTACAATAACAAAGCGAGCATGAACGACTATATAGTAGCGTGGTCTAAGAACTTTGCAAGATCATGATTGATTTTATGAAGAAAACCAATTTTCTTCTTCCTTTTTGTTTTTTGTCGTGGAGTGAAATAAGAATCTCAAAAGCTTCTTTTTTTTTTTTCATTCTTATCTCTACATATATATATATACACATGGTAAAAATAAAAGAACATTCTAGAATTAATAATTCATTCTTTTATTTTTACTTCATATATATATATGTATGCATGTGCCTATTTAATAGGCTTCAAATATAATTGGATTAACTTGACCCAATTCATAATCCGGATCCAATTAAAAGCTCACAATTAATTACAATTAATCGGTTGTTTCGCTAATTATTTTAATAACTGACGGACTCGGGTTCTACTAATTCACGTCATGGATAGACCCGTTTTTTAACATAAATCATACATATACATACACAACGAGCAAATAAAAGTACGTAATAACTACTTTTAAAAGTCAAAAAACACAATATTATTAGACATTCGAGTTCACAAGTAAAAAATTCCTTTTAGATTTCGGTTAATAAACACAGATTATAAAACTAACATGAATTTAAAAATTTCTATCATTTTTTTTTTAAATATAGATGCATGTATATATTAGTTCAACTCAGTGAGATGCAACTACTACCTTGGTGGGCATCATCGTAGGTCATAAACAATTATATGATGTGATATTTGTTGTGAGATGTTGATCAACTCATCATTGACAAGGCACCAATATGAAGAAGTAGTAAGCTAATTAACTAGTTCTTGCCTTCTATAATCTTCCTAGAAAATGTATTATAAAGTTAATATTGGATAACAAATCGAATTCTCCAACCAACTTAATTATTTCGTATTACTTTTAGGTTTATCCATTCATTAGTGGAAGATCAACCCAAAACCACAGAAGTTTGTTTTGCAGTTAGTAGTGGAATATCAAAACAAAAAGGTGAAATTAAAGATGCATTGGTAGAAATGATCAAATCAAACTTTGATATATTTTATTGTAGTTTTGTTAATATCTTCATTTTTTTATTATCAAGAATTAGGTGTGTGCTTGGACGATATTATAAAATCAAAGAAGTTAGTTAAAAACTACTGAAAGCAAAATGGTATCATTTTTTTTCCTTAAATGTTCTCAATTCGAGTTCTAAATATATGAAAATAATTTCTGTATTTGAGTCCAAGTTAGAATCATCATACTTTTACCCGATAATTTGAAGAAAAATTAATTGTTATACTCTTTTTTTTTTTCATACCAACTGCACCATTCCTCATGAGTAACTGTTAATAATTTAACTCTGAAATAATTATCCCGTTTTATATTAAAAAACAAAAAACTAGTGAATTTGTGCCAAAATTAGAACTATATTAAAAAAGGTAAATTATTGAAGAAAATGAAAGGTTGTTTGGAGGGAATCAAAATTTGAAAGGATCGTTTAACAACGTAATATGTAACATATAATAAGTAATATTTTTTAATAATTTTCTAATAATTGATGAATATAAATAATAAAAAAATAAAGATATAATATTTTTTAATAAAATTAATTATAAATAATATATTATGTATTTTTAAAAATATATTATATACTATTGATGTCAAATAAGTCCGAAGAAGCCTAATAAAGGAAGTGGATAAAGATGATCATAATTGAAGTAATGATGATAAAGTGAGAGACTAATTAGTGATTAATGATGGATATGATCCACACGTGACAATGGCATCAACCTCTTAGATTCCTTTCGCTAATTTGTGTTCACACTTGCTTTAACGTGGAAGATTCCCTCTTTAATCTTGTTCACACCTGTGAAAACCCAGTCAGCTTTTGCCCCTCCACGTGGCTGCCGCTGCCTACTGCCTCAAATGGCTTCATGGCTAAGGTCTAGACTTTTCTAATGAAGTAGTGCACAAACCGCAATTTTTTTTTTCAGAATTTACAATTAAATAAGCAATATTGTTGATCTCAATTTTGTCCTTATAAAATTCAAATTTAAATTTGTTTATTGACATTAATATATAATATTTTTTATAAATATATAATATATAAAATTTATTAAAAGATGTTATTTTTTTATTAATTATTAATTATTAATTACTAGAAAATATTATATGAAGTATACAAAATGCTGTAGTACTAAACGAGACATTTATTTTCTCTTAAAAAAGTAATGTAATATAGGACTATTAAAGGCAAAATCTTGAAGTATACTTAAAGATTGAAGTAATAACTAGAATATTAATGGGACAAATAAATATATTGCTGGGTAAAGAATTTAAATTGGAAACTTATATATCCATCCTCAATGTTTATACATACTCATCGTATATTCCTTCTTTTTAATAGTTGTTGTCCACACAATTTGAATTTAAAACTTGACCTAAAGATTTTTATTTGTTTACATACTTGTAATATGTATCATATGTTACATACCTGTAATATGTGCCATACTCATTTTTTTTTAAATAAGTCTTTGGGTTAATTTTTTTCTAATAAAGAAAACTAACTCAATTATTGAAGGATGAAATAGGAAAAAATAATTCCCATTTTTTTATTACGAAGATTTCGAAGAAAAATCTGAGAAACAATAGTTGAGTTAAATCTGTTTTTCTCAAGCTATAAATTTTATTATTGAATTAAAAAATAATTATAATAATTACATGTTTGGTAAGTAGTAACAATTTCTCTGCCATATTTTTTTTCAAAGATATAACAATCAAATAATTTTTTATCTTTCTAAAAAATCTTATTTTCAACCTCTGTTAGTCCACAATTAAATAAGTTTTTATAAATATTAAATTATCTTCTAATAGGCTTATAATTCATTAATACTGAAGTTATTTCTAATTTTAAGAAGTTGCACACAGAGCGACTTATAAAAAAAATATTGAAACATCTCATCTAAAATAATAAAAAGAAATAGAAAAGAAAAAAAATAAAACACAACAAAAACATTAAATTGAAGCGGAGCCAAGCCATGTAGGAGCCGAGGCTAAGGGAACAAAGAAAGAGGATAGGGTCAAAGAGTCATCACATCACATGCAAATGTAGTTGAAAAGCCCAAATCCGACATAGGTGCCGAGTAAATCAACATGATGAGGTCAACACCAACACCTGCCACATCAGCCCATCATGTTATCCTACGTGGCACCAATTTAGGTTTGACTCTCTCTCTCCCCCCAACCAACCAACGTAGCAGCCAACCCAACCATACCCTTCCTCCTATATATATTAACCTTGTCTCTCCATGTCCAAAACCTTGCTCTCTCTCCAAGATTAAACACATCAAGAAATTCACTCTCACAATCAAGAATTCTCTCCAGCAAATGGGAAATTGCTTGAGGCATGAATCTTCTACGCAATGGGGCGGCGACGACTGGGGATCTCCAGTGCCAGATCGGTTTTTTACAAGTAACTCTTCACAATATGGGAAGAAAGACAAAGATATGATGATGAACACAGAAGAAGAGGTGCTTCTTGGAGATAATATAGGAATGAAATCTTCGACGATGGCAACGAATGTTGGTGCAACAACAAGTACTGAAGTGAAGATCAAGATTACAAAAAAGCAACTTGAAGAGTTGTTAGGGAGGGCTGATATGAAGCAATTGTCAGTGGAGCAAGTGCTTGCCCAATTAATAAAAGTTTGTGGTGATGGGTTTGAAACACATCATAGATCTTGGAGGCCTAATTTGCAAAGCATCCCTGAGTGATTAGTCAAATAGAAAGGTGGTCACATATTTCATTATTTTTTCTTCTCTGTTTTGGTTTTATATGGATTTTCCCTTTTTAGGGACTAGGGAGGGATTAATCAATGTAAAGGGGAAAGCAATATGAGTTGTAAATCTCAAAAACATTTTGAACATAGTGTAAATAGATGTGTAAAGACCAAATTTTGGTTTTGGAGATACTGTGGAGATCCATTTTTTCTTGTTCAAAGCAATCTTTGCCTTCTATTTTTTTTTTTTTTGTCCTCCTTTCTTTTTAACTTTTTTATGAATTAGTAGATCATATTAGTTCTCACTAAAAATTAAACTCTTAGTTCTTTAAATGTTGACGATAATTGGAGTTGCGCTCTTACATTGGTGGTAAAAGCCGCATCCCATGGATGTCGATCCAGTTATTTATTCGTTTTCAGTTTTTCCTCTTCTGTTGATAAAAAGGCTATACCGCCATTTTATATTTTTTTTGCAACTAACAAACTATTTACCAATTACTCTACAATTTACAATATTAATGTATGGATACTTTTTTTGAAAAATGCTCACAGAGTGGTTTTTCATTTTGCGTTTATCCCTTCAAAGAATGTGAATTCATAATGATCATACATGTTGGCATTGGAATTTGAAAGTGGAAGCTAACTAGACATAGAGAACCCACTAACACTAAGTCCTTGTAAAAAACATTGAGGACCTCAAATTCTACAATGACATATACAGTCCCATGTGCATGGCCGTTTTCAACATTCAACCACCAAAGAAAAAAATGTTAATATGGACCCAAAAATTATGGGACAACAATGAGAGAGTCACAACAAACCTTGATCCCTTCAATCTACAAAGACACACTAATTACCAATTCAAACCAGGAAAATCTTACAATTAAAATACTAATTAATTAGTTTAATATGTTTTAATTAACCAAACAAGAGAAAGAGAGAAAGAAGTGAGAAGTCAAACAAAACATGACCACCCATATATAAGACACAGTGACATGTTTCCCAAATGGTTGGCCATGTCAACTGTGATCATCTTCTCCCACAGTAACTTTGAATTATTCAATTAGGTACCAAAGTTATTTAATAAATTAAGTTTTCTTTTTCTTTTTTTTTTCCATGGATCGATAGGTCAAACTTCTACTGTTATATGTAGATATTACGTTAGTAATATTAAAAATTTTAAAGAATTGACAGTATCATTTTTATTAATATTACTGTATATATGTTATTTTTAATTATATATGACATTTTTAATTAATATTATTCTATTTTTTAGTAATAAAAAACACAAATATTATTTAAGAGAACACTCTCTCTCTTTCTCTCGTTATCGTCATCCCTCTTTTTCTTTAGAGAATAATATTTTTTTTTCTTTTGAAACTTATTCCAGTGTGATCGATCATTTGAGTGTATCTAGACTGCGATTCAGTTAATTGTTCTGGTCAATCACACAATCGTGATTCGATTGCGAGGCTTGTATAAATCAATCTTGCCCATATTCATATTCTGCTGCTCTTCAAAGTCAGTTCTTGATTTTTTACGTTATTTGTTATTCATACTATTAGTTTGTGCAGGTGCCTTCGTTTAGCATGATATATTTAGGTGAATTCATCAATAAACCCGATTGAGTTATTAGCCTTTTTTTTCCAGATTTGTGAACCATATATATATATATATATATAGCCCCATTATCGCTTGTTTGATAGGTAAACAAGCTGACCAATAACAAAATGTTAATTTTGGCTAGGCTCGATTCAAATTTACTAAACGACATGCCGTATCTTATCTTCAAACATCTATAAATACGCATCAATTTAATCAAAATCCCTCCAAAGCCACACACACTACCTCAAAAACCCTCGTAGTCGCGCCAAAGTTACTTTCCTCTCTCTCTCTCTCTCTGTATGGCCGACATCGATCCTCCGTCATTCTCTCTCGGGTTGGACCTCGACGCTGATCCGGACCTCCCATTCCCGACCCGACAACAGCAAAAACAACAGTCCGCTCCGAGTCCTCCTCCAGATTTTACCTCTCACAGACTCCCACAAGACGAGGATGAAGATTTCGGACTTCAAGTTACGGACTCGGATCCTGAATCCGAACCCAATCCTCCACCTGTCGTCCTCAAACGGCTGAGGCGAGGACCAGCAGTGGTGGATGTGTCGAAAGGGAGGAAGGGGTGTCGTGAGAATGGAGATGATGAAATTGAAGAGTTCTCTTCACAGGAAGAAGAGGGTTTTGTCGGAGGTAATAATGTAAATAATGTTTTCAATTTATGAATATTAAACCTTGTGATTTTTTAAATGGGTATTGTGAGTTGTTGAACTATTTTGTTTAATTTTGTCTACAATAGTTCAGCATTTTTTAAGTAATTTGGTGAAAAAATGAATTTGTATTGTTGTTGTTGATATCAGTTTTGTTGAATGCAACTGTGATTGATAATGTTCGATTTTTAGGTTAATTCTGGAAAAGATTTGAACTTTAGTATGTTTCTTAATAATTAATATGATGACAGATGGGCATTTGTCAACACAGCATAAGTCTGTATGTAGTAGTAGTTCAAAGGTGCCACTAAGAGGATGGGGATTTTTAACTAGTCAATCGGAAATCCGGCAGAAAGAGAAGATAAATGAGCATAATTTGGATGCCCCTGCTTCCTCTAGTCTGGACAGAGGTCAGAGCGGGTTGATGTTTCCAAAATTGACTATCAGTCCTCTTCGTAGGTTCCAGTTAATTGATTCGGATTCTGATTCTGATAATAAGCCTTCTGTCAGCGGCGATGTAAGTAGAACTCAAAAAATGGATTCGTCTGTGGAACAG
>CAODLS010138062.1:0-23802 GCA_948243855.1 Flueggea neowawraea | reverse complement strand
TGGCTAGATCAGATCAGAATAATTTAGCAACCTTAAGAGTTCAAAAAGTATCCGACTCGAAAGGGCTTACAGCTGACAACCTTAGGGCTCTAAATAGTGCTCTTCGTCAACCTTAAGGGTCTTAAGGCTGTAACAGAGAAGATATTGATCTCGTCACATCCGCGAGCATTGCAATCCCAATGCTCCAGCTAGATATGCCTCGCCAGGCTCACAGACAATACACTGCAGAAAAATGAGCAACAACCCAGACTCACTGAAGTTGGGATCCAACCAATATTTCAAATACCAAAACAATTAGTTATGGGACTAGAACCTGTCATACAAGAGTTAAACATGAACCATAACCACTAAATAACTCATATGTGGACCATCGCCACTACAGAATATCAAGCGTAGACTCCTGCCACTAGAGAATAGTCATATGTGTTGCGCTACACACGATTTACCACCTACCCTGGTAACTGTATGCTACCATCAACCCTGATAGCTAAGTCTTCACACTAGTATACCAAATGTTACGTGTTTGACCCCGTAACAAAAGGTGCCCCATATCAAACTTTTTACCGGAAACATGTGCAAATATTCATTCAAAAATATTTAAAATGTTGAACAGAGTATTTATACTGAAATAAACTTATTTTCAGAAAAAATGGCCATTGCAGAAAACTCTCTTATTTACGTGCAGAACAAATTACATAACATAGAAAATATATTTATTTCATAACAAAACATCTGTCTCGAAGACATTCTCAAATCCCGGAAGAATAATTTCCATTCAAAATATACTTTGAAATCCATAATAGAATGCTTGTTACCAAAATTAAAATAAATATTAAAACATAATATTTATTTTTAAAACCATCAAAATTCCCAGACAAAATTCAATTTACACAAAAGAGGTTTTCACATAAGTCAAATTTTAGGAATTATCGATCCTTTAGAAATTTTCAAATTTCATGCAGAGGTTCTGACATAGCAAAAACAATATAGGTTTAAGAGACAGAGCCTATGTGTCTGAAGATGTCATTTCACTCACTTGGTAATCCAAGTTGAATGGCTCAATCTCGTACCACTGGGGTTGACTAACCTCGATGACCAGGATACGAAGCTGAAATAATTATTGCAAGACACTAGTCAAACTGTGGTACTATGGTAATACTGAATGCATGATATGAAAATGCTGACACAGACTCAGAAAAACCCATCTCGAATGAAGATCAAACGCTCTCACCTTGAAAATCAAGCATCTCGTAAAATTATAGTTTGGTTCCCAACCTCTATAAAATTACGCTTTAGTTCTCAAACATTTCAAAATTTCCCAATTAGTCCTCAAAAGGTTCTACTAGTCCTTCAAGTAGTTAAAATTTCCAAATTAAACCCCTAACTCTTAGAATTCACCAAAATACGAAAATTACATATTTGGTCCCCTAGACCCATAGCTTACTCGAGTAGCATTTGGTGCTTACTCGAGTAATCCAAAGCATGGATTACTCAAGTAACACAATTACTAACTAGAGTAATCTGAAGCTATGACTTACTCTAGTGACATTAAAGGCTTACTCGAATAACGCACTTGCCCATAATTTTTAAGAATTTGAGCCACTCGATTCCACTGATAGAAATCATGTTTAAACACCTACATTGATCATAATCAACCTCCTGAACATCAATCTATGATTTAATACATCATAACAACTCGAACACATCTGAAAATTGACCAAAAACGAGATGACCAAACCCATTTATGAACATCCTTAATACTTATGATTACAAGCCTAATCTAAGTGCTTTTAGACATCCAAGGAATGATCCCCCAAACCATCCATATAACAGAAGCATCTTAGAAATGAACATATGAACATTCTACCGAAAACCCTAATATAAACAAACTTGAATAAATGATGAAATGAGAGGTATGGAAACACAATCTTACCTCAAGAGATGACTAGGAAGGATGGAGAACAACTAGAAATGATTTTGGAGCGAATGAGAGTGATTTGAGTGAGAAATGAGAGTGAAAGGCCGAAAGAGTCGGGTGGGGGTATATAGACCCCTGCCCAAAACGATAAGTCGTTCAACCAATTTGCATAGCTCACTCGAGTGACAACCCAACCTTACTTGAGTAAAACCCCTCTTACTCGGGTAACACTTCTTCTGTCACGACCCGTTGCGAGCCCGTGATCAACGTACGATGCGAACCGTCTATGAGAGCTCGGCCCATCTCGGACAAGTCTCATGGATCATAACTTACTACCCAAAACATTTGATTAAAACATTTATTATTAAAAACATATGATAAGACAAACAATGGCATAATCATATATCATGATAAAATATCCAAAACATATATATATCGTAATATATCAAAATACATCAAGAGTGAAAAACAACCCAGTAACCCGACATCATCCCGGTGTAGAGCTCTAACATCATAAACATAAAAGCCCGATCAAAAGGGTGTCACTAACCAAATGACACCTCACTGGTATCCAAGATGCGTAAAAGTTGTCGTAGCAAAAAATGATGAACCTGCGGAATAAAACCAACAGTAGACATAGAAAGAAAATGGGTTAGGGCCCAGTGAAGGAAACACTTCAGACCGCCCCATACATACATCGCAAAGACTTCTTTGAAAATGATTTCAGAATACCACATGCAGGTATAGACATAGAGGTATATACACGCTATAGGTAATAGCTTGCCAAAAATCATTTCGAAATCATTCGCAAGCAAAGCATCTAGGAAACATGAAAATGTACTTATTAATCATTCTGATACTTAAAACATATTTTCCTAGTTAAAACATATAGCTTTGATAAGGAATCACAATCATGGGTGTGGTCGTGACACCATATAACATGGGTGATGTAGACTCAACCACTATCATAACAATTCACGTGTTGGATCAGAACACGTGGCTACCGGCATCCCTGGTAGCTGGGATTTCATAATACATGTATCATTGGTATACCAAATGCTGCTTCGACCCCATAGCAAAGGTGTCCCGTATCATAAAAACAAAATCATAATCTTTTATAGCATAAATCGTAGACATTCATTTCATCATTTGAAATCATAGGAAAGATATAATACATATATATATATATATATATATCAATTTCATAAAACATAAGGTTGATTATAAAAATCAAATAATCATTTTATACTTTTAACCAATCCTTAGATTAGTCCATTTTCCATAAACATGTTCAGCACATCATAAAATATAATAAAAGTTTCAAGACACAGCCTATGTGTCTAAAGCTGTTATCCACTCACCTGGATGTCCAAGCTGAGTCACCAGTCATGCCCCATTGGTTGGTGGCTGGCCTCGCTGGCATGGACAAGAAGTTGAACATGGACATAAATAACATATATCAAAATGTGGTACTGTGGGCTATACCAATTGCATGATATGAAAATGCAATGCAAACTTCCATAACCATTGAAACATATACCGAACGTGATTCCATCACTATCGATCATAAATTCATAATCTTCGTAAAATTACAGTTTGGTCTCTGACCGTTGTAGAATTACATTTTAGTCCTCGAGACTTGACAAATTTTAATATAGTCCTCAAAGTATCCTTAACTTACCAAGAGGTCCTCTATAAGTCAAAATTTTTAAATTCATCCCTGAACTCTCAGAAATTGCAAATTAATCCCTAACTTGTAAAATTACAAGTTAGTTCCCAACTTTTCAGAAATTACAAATCCATACCTCAACTTTTCCAAAATTACAATTCTGGATCCCAACTTATAGAAATTACAAATCCGACTCCAACTTTTCAACATTTACAAAAATGTGTAAACACAAAGATTACTTCTCAAAATACCGAACTCTCTATTCGATCAATACCCGATGTTTCAATTTGTCTACATTATTCCCAAACACTTTCATAAACATTAATCAACTAACAGATCCAACAAACAAACTCTAAATCATTCCAAAATCATCAAAACCGAGCCTAACCCTAACCAACACAATAACTCATCAAATCTGTTGATTTAAGGCTCAAAGCATGCTTTTTTAACCTCAATGAACTCTAATCTAACAACCCTTAGCAACCATTAACTCAGAATCATTCAAAAATCTGAACCTTAGACCAATTTGGATCAAAACAGATTTTATGGATTAATGCATGAAAGAGATGTTAAATCCACGAAAAAGGTGTAATCTTACCTCTTAAAATGGTTATGGATGATGGACAAACCAAGTTGAAAGATCCCAGACGAGTTAAGAGAGTTTTGAGTGATTGGGGAGAGTAATAAATGAGAAAGTCGGGTTGTTGAACGCTTTAAAGACGTCTGAAATGCACCTCATGTACGTCAATCTATGTCTCACGTACGTTAAGGGACCTTTACGTACGTGTCTAGACACCTCATGTACGTTATCGGGACTCAAAATCAATTCTGGGTGCACCAGACCCAACCTCACGTATGTCACCCCCAATTCTCACGTACGTGAATCATCCTAGAAGCCCAGCTCACGTATGTGACACATCTTTCGCACGTACGTGAATTCTTCATGCCTTACATACGTTAGGGTTAGCCTTACGTACGTAAGGTACCTTGATTCTTCCTTCTCAACTTCTCACACAACCGAACTCATCCCGAATCATTCTCAACACTTAAGAACATCCAACCTAGCATGATTTCATCATAAACATCAAATACCATCCACTGGTATTCCAAAAGTCCTCAATTCCAAATTCGAAAACTACAGGGATTATAATTGGAAAGTATGGGATATTACATCTTCTTACTTGAGTAAGATTTACCTAGAAATTCATCTGAGGTCCAGCTTACTCGAGTAATGGGATTTCTTACTCGAGTAACACATGGCTCGTGTCACTCTTGAGTAATCCATTACCCATTTCACTCGAGCAACACTCTCATTCTACTCGAGTAACTCCTTTCCAAAATCATTAATCAACCACTCAACACTCCAATCATTCAAGATCGAACCAAGATCAACATAACCCAAAAAATTTAGACAAATTCACATCTTCAACATCCTCAAACTCCAAATGCTAGGACGAAAATCGATTGGAACAATTTGAGACTGATCAAAACGCTACAGAAGACACGTAAGAAATGAGCGGTGTATTACAGGTCGACTGGCCACTCCCGGCCCGGGCCACGCCCATACCTAGTACCAACGCCACATTAGCAATTGAAGTCACGTTGACTGCTAAGACGATGCCACATCATTATTCTAATAGTAAAGGATGACATATGACAAATTTATTATCACTAACTTTTTACGAACGTGCATTGCATGTGATATATATTTTTATTAAATTGTTGAATAATTATGTTTAATATATTATTTTTTAATTGTGATAAACACATAGACATCATATAAAAATTTTATACAATTTTTTTTTTAAAAAAGGTAAGAGGGTGGACAAAGTCAAAATCAATTATTTTATCCCTTATCTCCTCAAAGGTTCGAACTTAGAACGTCCACCTGTAAATATTAGGTGATTACTGCCAGACATAACCCCTTAGATCTGTATCAAACTAATCAGTTATTTAATAAAAACTTCATGTAAGAAGATCTTAGTAGTTTATCTTTTGTTATAATGACTAAAACATTACCATACTCTTTCTTTGATTTACTTTTTAAAAATAAAAAATATTAAATTTGTCTATATCAATTCTCTTTAAATTATTAATAAAAGAAATGAAAGTGATTTGTCAATTAGCTATGTAATTAGTGTATTTAACACATTTTCAATAAGTAATAACAACATAGATAAAGAGTACAAATTAGTGAACGTGTAAAACTAAATGGTGATTACTTTATTATTTTTTAATATTATTTTTTTTTTATTTTTATATGATTTAAAAATTATATATTTTTCTAAAAAAGTGTAAATTCAATAGAATTACAATTTCACTTTACCTAATTTAACTGCACTAAATTCAACCTAAATTAATGATGACTATCAAACAATGAACATATAATTAAGTGAATATTATACTCAACAACCTTCGTGCTTCTCTTAGTTGTCAAACTCATATATTTTTGTTGAGACATATTAGTTGATCTATTTTAAAAGTAAATAAAAATTTTCTAGATCTTACAAATCTGAATATGAAAAAAAATAGTTGCAAGATTATTATACTCATCAAATAACATAAATATAATCAAAATACAAACATGTACTTAAACTTTTGTTGTAAAATGATATATTTGATTTTGTCATAACTGTAAGTTAGTTAATAGAATATTCAAAGTTTATTTATATGGAGTGAAGTATATATTTCAACAGATTAGTGTATAATAACAAAGTAATTGTGAAACGAACGATATCATCATTAACACATAATGATATCAATATTTCATTAGCTTTAAAATGAAACGGATGATATCATCATGCATATGATCTAAGATAAAAGTCAATTGAGAAAACAAATTGCTTGGCTAGTAGTTTAAGATGATCAAACCAACATGAAAAACAAGGCATTTAAATTTTTAAGATAACTATCTTTAAATTTTAAGATAATTACAAATTGTTAGATTTTTTTTTCAAAATAGATAAAGTTTATTTTTAAAATGAAATTTAATTTTTTTACGATAATTACAAATTGTTAATTTTTTTCAAAATAGATAAAGTTTAGATTTTTTGTCGAGATAATTAAAATTATTTCAAAAAATTAATGTATTTATAATTATTAAAAAATAAATAAGAGTATATTTGCAATTATAAAAATAAATAAGGATATAATAGCACATCCGTGCATTTATATATGTTATGATTAACATAATGTTTAGTATCCAATGAATTTTGTTCATTTCATTTGTAAATAAAATTAATGAAATTCATTAAATTTATATTTAGAAATCAATTAATATGTTTTGTATGTTTGTTGAATTTTTCACTCGTAAATGAATTATATGTTTGAAATGAGTGATTATTTGTATTTACTTGTCTTTTATTTACAAAAAATTCTTTGTAATTAATATTGAAGAAATTACCTGGTGAGTCTACTTTTTCCATTATAATTTCTATTGTGTCCATGGGTGTATTAAAATTTCTCTAATGCTTCAGGCAAAATTATAATTTCTAAAATGCCGAAATATATAAGAAGCTCACACTTTCGTAAATCTTTGTTCAAGATCTCACGTTCCTCTCTCTGTTCTCTCTCGCCTCACTCCTCTCTCTCATCTCGTTCCTCTCTTGACTCACTCCTCCTTCTCCCTTCTTTCTCTCTATGCAGACCTATGCAGATGGCAAGACGACTATGTCTGCATATGAAAGATAGGCTAGCCTTAGAGACTTATACGGCGAGTAATCTCTCAACAAAGGCTAGCTTGGAGATGAATAACAAGATCGTATTGCATAATTGTTGTCATTCTGTTCTAATCGATACAAGGATTGGTAAGCATTCTGTTCCGTTTGTCGGAGATAAGAACATTGCGATTTTAAAATATCGGGTGACATTGCAAGATAGGACTTGAACATGCTACATTTGTACAATTTTTTTTTGGGTATCTTATTAGCTATAAGCCCTTGTCCCATTTCTTGATCCAGTAGAGCCTTTCAACTGGATAGGAACAACCTAGCTTAGTTTCCAGTTTACCAATCATAGCCATTTTCATTAAATTTTCAAATGATTTGAACATGAAGTAACATAAGATCATTTTAGAGTTAAAACCTTCACGTGCTTTGTAGCTCCCAAATTATTTATAAGACGAATAATAATTTGTTATCACTTTTGTAGTGGTCAAAGTGTTTAATTTATACTCATATTTTGTATATATTTACTTGTTGTATTTATGTTTTATTCGTTTGTATTTAATTTGTACCTAATTTTATATGTATTTGCACGTTTATTTTTATTTTATACTTATTTTTATATAAAAAAATAAAAATAATTTATTTCTATTTTTTTACTTATGTTATTATGTGATTAAATTTTGTAGTATGTGAACAACTCTACTGTCACCCCTTATATAAATCTGGGGACAGAGCATTAATTGCCGTTAATCTCTTTCATTCTTCTGAAGCGACATCGTTACTTTTGTCCAAGAGAGAGAAAAGAAACTACCCTTCAAATATTTATTAATTAACCCACACTGCCACACACCATACCTAATGTTCTTGGCACGTGAATCCAACATTTCCTAGTTATATCATTATTCATTAATCAAACCCACACAAAACGAAGATGCTGGTTCTCTCTACTACATCTTTTCATTCATTTGACGTAAAACGTAATAGTACTGTTTTAATTTATTGCTGCCAACAACTAGATCAGAAAATTGTGGACAACCCTTTTGCCACGCCTTGATTTTCTTCTTTTTAAGTTCAGAAAATTGTGGACAACCCTACTGCCACGCCTTGATTTTCTTCTTTTTTAAGTTCAATTCTCCATATATCTTACTCATTCAAACGTCCTTGATAAAAAAAAAAAACTGCCCAAACAATGGTCGGACCAAAATTAGTGACTTGAAGCACGTTGCAGTGCTAGCATTTCCATTCGGAACCCATGCAGCTCCTCTCCTCAATCTTGTCCAGAGAATATCTGCGGCCGCTCCCAACACTAAGTTTTCGTTCTTTACCACAGCGCAATGTAATTGCGCAACTTTCAACAGAGATCAAAAACTAGAAAACATTGAAACGTTTGATGTCTCGGATGGACTACAAGTTCGCGGGCAATCCTAAAGAGCCGGCCGAGTTTTTCATAAAGGCAGCCCCAGATAGTTTCAGGGGAGCCTTGGCCGCGGCAGTGGAGACAGGGAGAAAAAGCAGTTGCTTGATAAGTGACGCATTTTACTGGTTTGCTGCGGATTTGGCTGATGAGTTTCATGTGCCTTGGGTGCCTCTATGGACTGCCGGGCCTCGGGGACTCATGTTGCACGTTGAGACTGACTTGATTAGGAAAAAATTGGGCATTGAAGGTAAGTTCTTGCTAGTGTTTTTTTCCCAAAATATGTGCTTCTTTTGTGAAATTTCTTTCAATTTAATTTATTTGCATCTTTTGCAAGTGCATTTATATCACTGGAGAGGTTGTGGTCAATGGTGACAAAATTGTCTGCAAAATATTGTTTTGTTTTTAAAAAAATCCAACATTAATAGTAGATACACCAATTAGTTGATTTGGTATAAGTGGGAGTATATATTTTCGAAGTTGGAACATAATTTTTCTTTTGCTGGAGAAGAAACATGAATTGAAGCATTCTTTGTCGTTTTTCTCCCCTTCTCTTGTTTGAAATTTAATTACCGGAAAATTAGGAAAGAGAACGAAAGGATTTGTCTACAGGAAAACTAGTAGACAATTCATTTGAAGAAAATAATATTTCAGATGTTTAGCACACTATTTCGATATCTCTGTTCTTTTTCAATATTGAGTTGATTATCTTCCGCATTTCAAATTGACCTTCAATTTAATGGGAAAATCACATTTTTACAACAAAATAAAACACTAATTTTGACAAATGTCCTTCAAAATTTTAATTTTAAAAAATGTCAGAAAAAATAAACTGAGTTTGAAAAATTCCATATTGGCGAGAAATTGCGATATTTTTACGAGAAATTAATTTTTTCGCAAAAAATGAATTCTAGCAAAAAAAATTTGATTTTCCAAAAGTCTTTAGATGTCTCAAAAAGGTCTCCAGAAGTCTCTAAATGTTACATTTTTTTTATAAAAAATTGATTTAATAAATTTTTGGTGTAATTTTGTTTTAAAATTAAACTGAATTATTTGTGTATATATAATCAATATACACGATATTTACAAATTTTAATTTATAATAATAATTAGTTTGATGTACAGAAGTATATTAAAAAGTCTGCAAATGGTCGTAAAAAGACATACAAAAGGTCTTCGAATTTCTTTAGAAGGTCTTCGAAGATCTTCAAAGGTTTTCAAAAGATCTTCAGATGTCTTCACAAAGGTCCTCAAAAAGGTATAAGGTCATCAAAAGGGTTTCAAAGGTCTCCAAAACATATACAAAAGATATTCTGAGGTTTTCAAAACGTATACAAAAAATCTCCAAAGGTATTAAAACTCTTCACAAATCAACTAAACTCAACAAAATCAACTTGCATAAAACGAAAAGAAAACGCATCATAAACCCAAAATTCAACCTAAAACCTCCAAAATCACATCTAATTTACCACAAAAATACAGTCTCAACAAAGAATAAAAGAAATCAAAACCAAATCTCTATGAAAGTGGTGTAAAAAAAAATCAGTGATCTCTTAGAGGATCTTACAGAGAAGCAGTCCCCTACAGAAGAGCACTCTAATTCTTTTATGTTGACAAAGATGGATGTGGTCAACAAAGACCACCTAGCGAGCAAATCTCTTTTAAATTTAAAAAATTTGAGAATTCCCTGGCACGCCACACATTAATATAAAGATCAACATTATCTTCCTATAAAAAAATTAAAATAGGAAACAGTGAGACATACAATACAATCACGATTTGGATTTTAAGTTAGATTTATCTAATTGTTTTTCTGATTCTGTTTTCAAGTGCTATTTTACATATGAAACAATTGGAAATTCTGTTTGGCAAGCTAATTATTTTTTAAATGATACGGTTTCTTGGGACACCTCTACGAAATTTTTTGTAGAAAACAATATATCAGTTATATATTCATCAAAATAAAGATTTTTTTTAGTTAATCAGGTCTTGTTTGTGGATTAAACTCTTAACCTGACTAACTATTTCATTAGAATGGGTTCAATACCATTAAATCATGTAATGAAAAAATCATCATGATTTACTTTAATCATTCAATTAATATTAACAATTCTTTCAAAATATTGTTATTGCAGCTCCTAAAGACAAAACGATGGACTTCCTTCCAGGCTGTTCTGAGATACGAGCAATTGATCTACCACAAGAAGTACTCATACCAAACAATGAATCACAATTTGCAGCAATGTTGCACAAAATGGGACTAAATCTACCACGAGCAATGGCCGTTGCCATCAATTCCTTGGAAGATAAAGACACTACATCAGTTAATGCACTCAAATCAAAGTTACCAAAGTTCCTCAACGTTGGACCATTCGCTTTAATGCCTCCGAGTCCTACATTTTCCGATGCGGACGGTATCCTGGAATGGCTCGACACGCAAAAAAGAAAATCAGTAGTGTACATTAGTTTTGGAAGTGTTATCACTCCAGCGCCTGACGAGATCCAGGAGCTGGCCGAAGCGTTGGAGGCAGGCGAATTCGCCTTCCTTTGTTCAATGAGAGGCAATGCAGACGAAAAAAATGCCAAAAGGGTTCTTGGAAAGGACTAAACAGAGAGGAAAAGTGGTTTCATGGGCACCACAATTGAAAGTGTTGCAACATGAGGCAACTTCAATGTTCATGACACATTGTGGATGGAATTCTGTTCTGGAGAGCATTGTAAGTGGTGTGCCAATGATTTGTAGGACTTTCTTTGGTGACCAACCATTGAATGCTAGGGAAGTTGATGCTATATGGAAGATTGGTGTGAGGTTTGAAGGCGGGAAAATCACTAAAGATGGTACATTAAGAGCTTTGAAATTGGTCATGTCAAGTCACGAAGGAGAACAAATGACGGTGAAGCTTCAAAAGTTTAAAGATCTTGCTTTAGATGCTGTGAAACCGCATGGAAGCTCTGTTAGGAATTTTGAAATTCTAGTCGAGGTTGTCACTCAATGATGTACAATTGGTCATTTTAGTGTTGGGTTGGTAATTACAACGCCAATAGCTACATAAAAATAATCATCATTATTAATATTTTGATTATTAAGACGTTAATAAATAATTAAAATATTAATAAAAGTAATTTTTTATGAATCAATAACTACACCTGAAAACATTAATCTGGTATTTGAGAATAATTACATTGTATTGTTGCGGGGGCTATTTTCAGATACACGTGTCCCAAATTTGTAATTTACAGATTCACGCGCATCACTTTTAGTATTTTGGCAAAATTTTTAAAATTGCTCATATGCTACCAATTTTATAAATTACATTTTACGAAATCGTTCAAAATTTATTTATCATTTGTTTATATGTTGTTTATATATTATTTCTTATTTAAAACTTCTTTAAAATTTATTTATATGTTGTTTAAATTAAAATTTATTTAAAATATGTTTATTTTTTGGACTTATTTAAAAATTTGTTTATATTTTGTTTAAATTAAAATTTGTTGATGTAATTTAGATAATTTAAAAATTTGTTTATATGTTGTTTAAAAAATATTTATATATTATTTAAATGACTGTAAAAACTTTCTAAATTGTCTGTAATACATCAGCCACTTTTTGTTTTTTTTCCCAGACGGAGTCTTCCTTCTTGCCATACGTCGAAATCAATTTTTCTA
The DNA here is from genome assembly GCA_948243855.1 of Flueggea neowawraea. Taxonomy (NCBI): domain Eukaryota; kingdom Viridiplantae; phylum Streptophyta; class Magnoliopsida; order Malpighiales; family Phyllanthaceae; genus Flueggea; species Flueggea neowawraea. The sequence goes on along the minus strand of CAODLS010138062.1, from coordinate 11,467 downwards.
TACTTATATCGCGAAAATCATTTTTTCAATACACATTTTGCATGTCGTCGCGGCAAGTTTACATTTTTTTCAATTTTCATCACTTAAGCCCTCCTTTTTTCTTCTTTCTACTTATTAGTCATTTTTTACTTTTTTTTTTCACTTATGCCAAAGATTATTTTTTCATATTTATTTTTTTATTTTGATTTATTTTTTTGTCTTATTTTTATTTAGTATTAAAACAACTTGAAAACAGGTTTTCCAAAAACAAAATTAAATTTATTTTTTATTTTTTTTATCATTTGTCCTTTCTTGACTTTTTTATTTAAACTAATTTTTTTCACATCTAAATTATTTTTTTTGTTTTATTTTATTTTCATCTTATTTTTTCCAATATTTTAATTTTATGAATTATTTGATTTATTTTTAGTTTTAGATTATTCTATTAAATTTTTTAGTCAACTTGTCTTTTTTATTATTTTTAATATATAGGCAAAGAAACTAATTAAAAACAAAAAAAATAAACTAAAAATTAATTTACATATTAAAAACATAACAATGTTTTTTAACCTTTAAAAACTAAAAAACAACATTACATAATAATTTTAAAAACCTTGTTAAAACTTAAAATAAACTTAAAATAAACCTAAAATAAAGTTCAAATAAAACTTAAATAAACTTTCAAATAAACCTAAAATGAACTTCAAATAAACCTAAAATAAACTTCCAAGTAAACCTAAAATAAATTTAAATAAACTTAAAATAAACCTAAAATAAATGTAAGTAAAATAAAATTTTAAATAAACTTAAAATAAAGGTAAATAAACCTTAAATAAACCTAAAATAAACTTAAAATAAAGGTAAATAAACTTTAAATAAACCTAAAATAAACTTGAAATAAACTCAATATAAACTGAAAATAATCTTTTGAATAAATAAACTTAAAAAATAAACTCAAAATAAACATTGTACACTCAATTTGCTTTTTTAACTTAAAAACAACCTTAAATAAACTTTTTTTAAAATTTTTTAACAACTAAAATACATCCTTAAATAATTTTAAATCAACCTTTTACAATATTTCAAACCATTTTTAAAACAAAAAAATCCTAAATAAACCTAAAATAAACCTTTTAAATAAACCACTTGAATGAAATAAATTTTAAAATAAACTTAAAATAAATCTTATAAAATTCTTAATAAACATTTCTAAGCCTTAATTAAGTAGAAAATACAATTAAAAATAAGCATTTGTAAAACTGAAATTAAATAAACTAAGGGACTAAAATGTTTAAATCTTTTGGAAACTAAATAAACTAAGGGGCTAAAATGTAAACATATAAAATAAATGAGCAGGGACCAAAATCTAAAAAGATAACATGAAACACCAGTTAGAGTTTCTTGGAAACCCTAGCCGCCGCCATCAAACGACGAGATCCAGACGTCGCCCGTTCGGCTGAGCAGCGGACCAGCGTCGACGACATCCGACGACGACACACAGAGATTGAGGAGAGGAGATACGGGAGGACGAGGCCGTCGAGGGTGAGCGGAGAGCGAGGACAAGAGGTAGAGACCAAGGAAGAGAGAGGAGGTGGACGAAAGAGCAACGAAGGAGAAAGAGACCGAGAGGACAGAGGCGATATCGAGTGAGAGAGAGAGAGAAAACGCGGGGAGCGACGTGGATGGAGACGAGAATGAAGGAGAGACGCGACGGAGGAAGAAACTGAGAGTAGAGAGACGTCGGAGTAAGAAAACAGAGAGGGGGAGGCAGCAGAGGATAGGGAGGAACAGAGGAGGAGAGAGGTGGACGAAAGAGGTCGGCGTTGGAGGGTGAGAGAGGTGAGAGGAGGAGAAAAAGAGCGAGAGGAGAGAGAAATAGATGAAACAAGTGAAAAGACAAAAATGTCAAAAGGACCACTGACACTAAAAAATTAGGGCTAAAAATAAAAATTCGCGCTGAAAGCTAAAGGTTGTGTGCTAAATGTTAAAATGTTACATGTTGAAAAAATCAAATATAAAAATTCGTACGAAGATAATAAAGAAACAAAACAGCATGCTCCGTGTAATTTACCCTTAAACAAATAAGTTACTGGGACAAATATCACAAATTTCCAGCGGAAGAGAAATTAAAAAAATGTGATCTCGAATTTGTAATTTTTGCAATTTTTTCTTTTTTAGACTCCTTTTTTTTATTTTTTTTGTACTTTTAGGAAACCATCTTTCAAATTTTGAGTACTCACTCAACTTTTACACCATATGCTGTATGCGTGCATGTCAACACCATCAACGACTACGAACAAAATTGGAAACCAAATGAAAGCTAATTGAAAACCAAACAGAAATGAATATTAAAACCAACAAACAAAATAAAGACGAAATAAATACGAATTGGAAACTAGAAACCATTAAAACCACCAATTGAAAATTGGAAGCAAAATGGAAACTAATTGGAAACTGAATAGCAAAATAAATAAAACTAAAAAAATACCAATAAAAACTAAACAAAGACCAATTGAAAAACGGAAACCGTCCACATTACCAATTTAGATTGAGATTAATCTCCTTTCTCTCTCAAAACGAAATGGACAAACGCAATGGGAGAAACCTGTAATGGTAGTTCCTGGTTTGTGGCATTATCCATTTGTGATTTTGTCAAGACCAAAGTGTGCCAATAATTCAATCCGATGATCAACCGAGTACTATAAAAACGCAATGGTAGAAACCTGTAAATTTCCACGATTTGTTTGCAATTTTCTTAAGGGGAAAGAATGGCATGAACAAAAGTCTTGGTCACTACATATAATAAATGCTGCATTGCCTCATCTATTGGGACTAAAACACACAATCACACCTACTAAAAAAAAAAAACAAATAATAGAAAAAATGCCGTCTCATTTTTTCTGAACATATTACAATAATATGGCAGTTTCTAAAAGAATGACAACGTAATAAAACTATTTACATTTATAAACATAGTCTCATTCTATTTGCTAGAATAAACAAATTGACATATAGAAAAGAAGTCACCTTTCCTCATTTTTAGTTATCTGTGAGAAGTGGACTCTTATTACTCATTATCCCCTTAAATATTTTTAAAAAATTAAATGGATGTTTATCACTAGTTTCATTACGTTTAGTTGAGTGACTTAATGTAGGGTTTTGCTTTCAGTGCCGATCTCTTTTGATTGCAAAGATTTTCAGTGGGGTTTTGTGGGTTTTGCTTACAGTGCCGACCTTAGAGTGCCGACATCTCTTGCTTGCGAAGATTTCAGTGTGGGTTTTTTTTTTCTTTTCTTCAAGTTTCTGAAATTCTTAATCTTCTTTTGTCATCAACCATTTGGGTGAATTTTTATTGTGGGTTTTCTTAAGGCATTGGATGCGTGTTGCTGGCAAATTTGGGTTAGGTTTTGAATTTTTGTTAGCTCTTTAAGGAATCGTGGGTGTTTCATGGCAAACCATTTGGGGGTGTTTCGAAAGCAATTTTTGTTTGTTTTTTTTTTCTGGTTTCGTTGATCCAGATCTAAACTGACGGCGTTTGTGATTTCTCGTCCCTCCAGCATCCCAAATATATATCGCCGCGAGGGTTAGTATCTTTGTTGAAGAAACCTGCAAGTTTGTTTTGTTTCATTTTATATTTTCTTTAGCATTTTATCTGTTCGCTGGGATAATCTATCCTCCATCTCCATGTTCTTAATTAATCGTGTTACCTGCAGAACTAGAGAATGAAAGGTCAGATGTTGAATTTGCCTTGGTCCGAGGAAATGAAGAGCAAACTGAAGCGGAAGAAACCACTGGAGTGGCTCTGCAAGAAAGCTCGGCAAGCAAGGACTATGTGCATATAATGTCAATAACATAAAATATACATGATTTGGAGGAAGTTGACACTATAGTTGTCGAAAAGCAACTTGGCAAGGCTCTCCTGACTATTAGGGACTGTGACGTTTTGTTGCTAGGAGATGGGTTGTTGTTGTTTTTGTTTAATTTGGATTCATTTTGGTATATGTGGATGATATTGAAGGTTTGAGTTTTGTTGCTTGGAGATGGGTTGTTGTTGTTGTTGTTTTTGTTTAATTAGGATTAATTGTGGTATATTTAGATGATATTTTTTGGGACAATTTGAGCTGAATTTTTTATACTTATGTTTTTTTCTTATACTAATATTTTTTATTATTACAGGTATATTTTAAGTTGATTTATATAGAGTATTATTGTGTATTTTTAGTTTAAGGATTTTAAGTGTGTTTTTCAGTTTCTATTAATGTTTATTGGAGTATTATTTACTTGATATTAATATATTTTTTTCAATTTATATAACTTTCTCACCCCAAAATTATTGAACCAAACACGTGATATGTTACAGGATAATATATATTCCCGTAATAAAGTAATATATTAGGAATATTACTACTAATATATTCAAAGTTGCGAGATGAATCGTTGCATGTAATATTTCTCAAGAGTTTTCTAATATTGTAATAACAATGCACATAATAAATAGATATTTTAGTATTATTAGTAGTATATTATACAAATTCAATAAAATGATGTAGTATCATTAGTGATATACTATGCAAACACACGCAAAAATAATATTCTTTAAATAATAAATTAATATTAATGAAATAATATAATAAATTCGAATAAAACAAATGAATTTAATATCCAACAAAAAAACACAAAATAATACAATAAATTAAAAAAAAAATAAAATTAGAATTATTAATATAAAAAAATAAACCACAAACAATGTTTTTTTCTACTTTTGTGGAGCAGTTGTCATTTTTTAAATGAATGTATTTAATTAGTTAATTGTTTCCTTTTTTCCCTCGTATAGACGTGATAGTTATCCACAAAATAAGCCACCAGCTTTTTTTTCTCCTCCTAAATTGTAGGATGGTCACATCTGTACAGTTTGTTTACATTTGTAAATAGTATTACAATATTAATTATAGTTGAAAGGTGGTTATTTGTAGTGTCATTATTTACAATTAATTCTCAAAAGTAGTGCACACACGTCATTTTTCCGAAAAAAGAGAATTTTAGCTCTAAACATCTATTTTTCTATTTATTTTTTCATTTTAATATCAAGTTGTCACCTAAACACTTTGCAAAATTTTTTATCACTAATATACTTGTATTCACGAAATATAAATTCATTTACAAAATAATTTTAACTCTTATATTAGACACATACTTTATATTAATAAGAGTTTTGACAACACCATTATAAAGTTTTAAGCGAGCTCTTTCAATATCTTCAATCTTTAACTTATGTAATATTTTACGTAAAATATTTTTTCTTATTATAAAGTTATTTAATATCAATAACTAACACAGCCTTGAAAACATAATAAATCACTTTAATTAATTCACTACACCATATAAAAAGGCCTATTGTCTAATGTCCGATTACTGTTGCCTTGGGAAAAGGCAACGCTTTGGTCCGCCACTACTGGCGCTGCATTGGAAACAAAATTTATTAACAAAATTATTTTTAAACTCCTTTTATACACCATTTGTATATCACATGTACACTTTATAGAATGAATTGATAAAAACTTATTAATCAATAAAACAGACATTCAATTTTGTTTTGTTATATGCTTTTTGTTTGCACATTAAAAAAATGCTTTTAAGATAAAAAAATGTAATTTTTGATGTTGTGCATTGTTTGTAGACCATCTGTACACCTTTCTGGATATAAGTTGAGGAAATATCTTTTCTTGTGATATTTCTGTCATTTTTTTGCGAGAACTTAATTTCTCATGAGAGTTTACCAATTTCTCGCGTATGGGTCCAATGCTGATATTTGTGCAAATAATTTCCTTCTTATTGGTACTTTTATAAATGGTTTCATGCACATGCCATTTTTAAGCAAACAATAACTTTTTCTTGGAACAATTTAAGAATCAATAATTAATCTATACATTCTTTTAACAAATATAAGCTTATATCAAGGAAAAAAGTTACCAAACCATTTTCACCCTCCGAAAAAAAAAAGGAAATAATGTGCCTAAGCCAATATATATAGACAAAATTAAAAAAGAAAAAGAAGAAGCACACAAATGAATTTAACAGCCTTACACATATAACTAGCTATATAGTTTCCTGTTATCTCCAAATCGCCTATAAGGGTCTTGCATCTTTTGTATCTCCATGGCACCAAAGACTCCATACCCACTTTCATCACGAATACTTACACCACGACCATCTTCTTCTTCTTCTTCTTCTTCTTCATCATCATCATCATCGTCACTATTTTGATCAAAAGCCATCAAATCTTCTTTATACTTGACACTTTGGATTCTTGTTTGCATGACTTTCCCTCTAATGTCATGCCCTTTTAACATGCTCACCACTTCCTTCATGTTGGGTTTTTTTTCAGGCTCATTTTGAACACACAAAACCGCCACACTAATGGCTTGTTTCAGTTGAGTTTCATCAAAGTTTCCCCTAAGTTTGGGGTCGGCAAGATCCTTGAACCTGCTTTGAATTATCAATGGCTCTGCCCATTCTGTTATTGTCCTCTTGACTCCACCGGGAGGCTTTTCGATTGGTTTTCTTCCTGTGAAAATTTCTAACAAGAGAATTCCAAAACTATAGACATCGCAACTCTCTGAAACTTTCCCCCACATTGCGTATTCTGGTGCTAAGTAACCTAATGTGCCCTTGACGAGAGTCGTCATGTGGCTGACACCTTCGGGAATTAGTTTTGCGAAACCAAAATCAGCAACCAGTGGCTCGAAGTCTGAATCCAAGAGGACGTTGCTTGCTTTGATGTCTCTGTGAATGATGTGGGGTGAAACTTCATGGTGCAAGTACCTGTTAATCTATTTACAACGACACCATTGTTAGATTTTTTTAAAAATTATTATTAGAACTTTTTAAGGCTCTAAGATGGACTAGAAAATGGTTATATATCACAACTTTGGTATATCACAATTGTCATGACCTTCAAAACTTTTCCTATCACTTACTAAACTTGACTGTTAAATCATGTGTTCGTGATTTGCTGATAAAAGGATGATATTATGAAAAAAAAATGGAGAATTTTAAACTTGTAAAATCATGAAGCCATGTCAGCATTAATGCCATATCAGCAATGCACATCAAACGTTGAATGATAGATGGATATATATGTTGGACTTTATTTGTGAGAAAAAAATATTTGTGTTTTCATTCAAAATTATTATTTTTTAATCTGGAATGGATGTAGATTATGGAATTGTCTTAGTTTCCTGATGTGTATCTATTTACTACAAGAAAATTTGTGTTACATGAAGATACTAAACATTTCTTTTTATTTGTAATAAAAAAAGACTTTTTGAAGCTATTTTTAAAATTAACGACGAAATTAAACTTTTTTTTTTATAAAAGAAGACGATACCTTTTAAATTTATTAATCAACCCTCACTTGTGAAGAAATTAAACTTAAACAAAAGGAAAATGTAAAGTTCAAGATTTTCCAAGTGATTAAGCCTAAAAATAATTTAAAAAAAGTTCGGTATGTGACTCATTTGTGCACAATGTAACATTTCATGGATCAATGTAACTCTTTGGGGAACATTAAAAAAAATCCAAATGATTATATACTATACATAAAATGGTGGAAATTGAAGCTTACAGAAGTCCTTCTGCAGATCCAATGGCGATCTTCATTCTCCTCTTCCAATCAAGTTGAACTTCGCCGGAAAATTGACCATGGAGATGCGACAGCAAGCTGAGATTAGGCATGTAGTCATACACTATGAGACGTTGATCAGTTCCCACACAGTAGCCTCTTAGCCCTAACAAATTCTTGTGCCTCATCCTTCCGAGAACTTCAAACTTCACTGCAAATTCCATTTCCGCTTTCGAGTTCATAGCTTTTAATTTTTTCACTGCAATCTGCAAGCATTTTGTTACCACAAAAACAATAAAAGTCCCAATTTAGACCATTGTTGACGAATTAACTTATCAATGTTACTAGAATTGTATTTCAAGTTTAGAGCGGAATCAAAATTAACTGGGAGCTATAATCGGACTAAAACCATCTCGTACAAATCTAAAATGGTCATATTTTTAATTTTTGGTGCAAACTACAAGCATTCTCTCGTTTCTTTTAATTGTTTGAAACTAATTCTATTCAGAGTTTTGTCACAGTTAAAGTCTTTCACCTCTTCATGTGGACTTTCTACAAACTCAGTTTATGTTACCAACTGAATGACAATTTGTACTTAAATTTTTGATGTCATTTTATTTGGTTTCACCAAAAATCAAATTCTCAATTTTTTGGCGTTAGAGTTGATTATAATATCAATGGACTATAAGCTCATTGGTAAACCGTACACATATTATCGTCAGATTTTTAATTTAAACCTCAAATTATTGACTCAATAAAACTATTCTCCAAAAACCATATCTTAACCCCTCGACTAACTCTTAGAATCTTCCTCCAACTAGTCTCCAAGGCAGAATATTGCAGAAATTATATAAAGAGTAAATAGATTTATAATTTAGTGTCTTTAGCCGTTAAAATTGGTAATTCAAATTCGAGTGAGTTCGATTCTGAGCAAGAACTAAAATACCTGAAGTCCGTCAGTTGTTTTACCCCAGTAGACACTTCCAAAACTTCCTTCTCCAAGCTTGTTATCTTCACTAAAACCATTTGTCGCTACATGCACCTCCTTGAATGTAAATATCCTCCATGTTGTACTACCTCCAGGAATCATGTTTGTTCTAATCAAATTACACCACAACAAACCACATACGAATTAACCATACATTTAAACGAAACCCATTAATCATCTCGTTTATCCAGTTAATTAAGTAAAAGAAAACACAACTTTCTAAGCTAAAAATAACATATTTGAAGATCAGGATTAAATTTAACACATACCCTTCATCGACCTTCTTTTTGTTACAACAATAACCAACGATGATCCCATAGTTTCCACTGATATTTGGTAAGTTTAGTTTTTTCAAATTAAAGAGTTGATGTGGTTTGTTTTTAAACAAGACAAAAATGGCGATTTGGTCGTCAATGGCAGCCGACTTTGGCCGGCTTCTGACTTTGCGTTTATTAAAGCAGTAGTTACGGACATCACCAAGTGAGATTGGAAATGATTAGCAATTAATTAGTAAAAATTACTCAGTGATGTAATTAATGATCCAATTAACATTCCTATTATGCATTAGTTTTTGTTTTGACTTGTACTAAATGAGCTTAAAGTATCTATTGGCATTTGTAATACAAAATTAGTTATACTTTTAAGGCATCTTTGGATTTAAGTAATCTCGATCATATGTCATTTGGAGTATGAGAAATAGAAAGTATCTTTCTAGGTTTCATCTTTCTTTTTCAATGAAAATTAAAAACAAACTGATTTTTGTATTAAGATTTTTGTTGGAAATAAATAGTTACTAATCAACTATTCCTTTCGTCTCAATTTGATAGACACTAACTAACTTTCACTGGAATTAAGAAATTGTAATTTTAGTAGTTGAAATCATTTAATTCTATACGATTTTTCATTTATACTCTTTGATGAATTGTGTTGATAATTAATGAATTAGTTAAGAAAAAGATTAAATAAGGATTAAATTGTAACTTTGCTAATAATAAATACAAGAAAAAAAAAGTATGTTTATATTTTGAGACATCCAAAATAAAAAATATATCTATCAAATTGAGATGAAAGGCGTATTATTTTTGTGCAATTAAGAAATATTTAAACCTATTCATTTTTTTAAATTTGTTTTTCGTATATTGGATAATAGATAATAAAAATAGATTACAAATTAGTAAAGTATTATTAGTACTTTAATTTTCAAAGTGATTACTGAGGATTGATTTTTATAGAAAATAAATTAATTGAGAAGTAAATTACATTATGAAAAAAAAAGAATGTAACAGTGTTTTGATTTGATGAGATCATGATGAGTTCATTTCTTTGTCTCATCTTCCTAGGACAATGCTCTCTATTGTAACAAAGGAGTTCATTTCTTTGTCTCATTTCTTTACCACTCTGGTAATACCCATTTTTTTTAAAAAAAAAGAAAAGGAGTTAAAATGTGACTAATTATTTCAAACAGTCTACCATTAATTACTTTGAATTCTTTAGTTAGGGCTACTATAATACTATGGCCAAAGAATATACTACAAAAATACTCATAGAATTGTTGAAATTTAATGGGAAGTATTATCCTTTATAGAAAATCAAAATACACGCTTCTCTTTTGTGTCCACTAGCTAGTAGTTAATAGCAAATCGCATTTTGCCATTTGTCTTCGTCTTCTTAATCAAACCAAATAAATCTCAACATTAAGCATTAATCTAGTTCATTTTTTTTCTTAATAGACTCTGCATTAGTCTTCGTTCATCATAAACAATGGTTAGTTGTGGAAAAGTAATGCATTGATATGCTTGAGTGGCCTTTCACAACCCTAATGGCTGCTTTGACGATAATTCGTCGATTCTTGGTTGTCCCATCTTTCAGGAGAAATTTTGCACATATCTTCCAATAATTGAAGTTAGGTTTACGCAAGTGATTAACATGTTGACCCTAGAGGATTGTTGGTCCAGAACACAAGGCTCAAATTCTAGAAAATACTTGTTGACAAGGAAGAAACATAATTGCTTATTAAGAACACAAAGTTCAAATTATGGAAAAAATACTTGTTAGAAGAAAAAGAATCATTAATAATTAATAATCTAATCCTGAGTTGGGTGACCAGTTTTTGTTAAAAAAAAAGGGTTTCATTTATGCAAGTGAGGGATCATATACTTCAATTATTTTACTGAAATCTGATACATACAAGTACTATTGATCACAAATATCAATGAAAAAAATGAAAATGCTCCTTACTTGGCTTAATAATGATTTTAAACATCAATATGAAGAACAAAATTTGGTACTGTAATCTATCAGAACCCATCAAACAGAGATATCGAAAAGAGGTTACAACATCGAGCAATTAATTCCCCGGCACGAATGCGTATAATTCTGTAACAGTATAATCTCCCTGTCAAAAAATTAGACTAAAACCTCTCTGCTAATCTGGCAGAAACTTGCCTGAGTTTTGAGTACACCTTTCCGACAGGGGACCCCAAAATGAGACTACATAGAGAATCCCTGGCAATTTTAATATTTTGAAAAGATCCCAATATGTGAATCTTAGTATCTGCAATCACAATCCTCGTCTTTGTAGCATTCTCAATGGCGAATTTCGTTTTCCCTCCCTTACCAGACAGCCTTCCAATGGCACGGGACAAGTGCTCCCCTCGGAGTGTTTTCACATCCTTGATCTCAAAAGACTCCACGTATAGCTCATCTAATCGTAGAAGCGCAATGGAGTCTATAACATCGAAGCCAAGCATGAAGGCGTGCACAAAATCAGCACATTTCTGTAGGTTACTAATATCCGGTGTGTCTGACGTCGTTTTTAATTCAACCTTCCTAGCCTTGAGGTTCATACGGATATCAATCTTCATCTGCTCATATATTGG
>CAODLS010137962.1:0-14893 GCA_948243855.1 Flueggea neowawraea | reverse complement strand
GTGGAAAATATACAGGTCCTTCATTGAATCCTGCAAATGCATATGGATGGGCTTATGTGAATAATTGGCATAATACTTGGGAGTTGTTTTATGTTTATTGGATCTGTCCCTTTATTGGTGGCATTTTTGCTGCTCTGGTTTATAGATTCCTTTTCAAGGCACCAGAAGTTAAGGAGAAGAAGGCTTGAAAAGGGTACAGAATTCTTGTAATTGCTTCTAGTTTATGTGATTTTATTATCTTGCAAAAGATGAAATTGATTTCCAATAAATAAGAAATAGTTCACGTTGTGCTTGGTCTGCTTACCTGAGGTTGTCTGCTTATCTGATAGATTAAATAATTCCTGGGAATTATGACATTAGCAACAAGGAAAGAAAGTCCAAAAGATTCTAGGAAAGTAAGACCAAAAGATGCTTTGCCGCATTAAGTTAGAAAGTTGGATATGAAATGTGGGAAAAAGAAAGGTATGCACAGCGCAATTTTGCAAATGTTGAAACTTTCTTGATAGTGCTTCTAAGTTCTACCCAGAGTTGTTAGCAATTACTGAGAGTTAACATTACAATAAACAGAACAGAAATAAACAGAACAGAACAGAGCAAGTTCTGCAGCCATTTTTTGTTCTGGTGATATTAAAATGAGAACAATTTAACATTTACATTCTTTTTCAAATAGGTGGCGGAATGAATGAAAATATTTGTAATAATTTTACTTGAGTAGAAATAATAAAAAGGAAATCACGCGGCATGGCTATTTTTGCAATTATAATATCTATTTTCGCTCAACATGTTCTCCACCTGTTACTTAATAGTCATTATGGTGGTTTTCATGTTTTTCCCCAATTGTTGGTAGATTGTCTGACGTAGTGTGACAATCGTAAGAGCTTTGCAGTTGCATTCCTCTAATATTGAAGTTCTTGAAATTTTCATCATTGTTTTAGATTCATACATGTTGTAGAATAATTGTTATTTCCTCAATTTTTTATGCTTCTGTAATGTAAAGTAGTAGAAAATGTTAGCTAATACCAATGTATACACATTTTGTACTCTCTTTTATGTAACTTGTCCTCTATATTGTATACACATTTTGTATTTATTTTGTTCTCATTTCGTTTTTAGATGGCATGTGAATGGTTATTATGATAAGAATATTGAGATTTTCCGTTTTGTTCTCATTTTGTACACAGTGTGTAATCATGCATGCACAAAACCATGTGGATATTAGTTGTTGGTGTGTACACGTTTTGTGCTCATCTTGTGTTAGTGGTAGAAGTGTTATTTGTGTTTTCGTTACAGCAAATAGTGCATACATGTTTCTTCGCAAAAAAAAAAGTCAACAGGATTGTTGTGTATTCGTGTGTAAACTAAATTGTAACAATTTTTTCTAGTTTGAGGGCGTTTTCAATAGTCGTGTTGAGTAGTAGTCATGATATTGTACTTTTTGATGTTCTGTTTCAATGAATTTTGCTGTTTTTTGCCTTCTAGAATCAAGTTTTGTTGATGTCATCGTTTCAAAGAGCTGAATGAATGTATGGTTAGATCGATTTGTTGGAGACTCTCAAGCTTCAATGTACTTGTTTTGTAGATGTTTCAATCACCATATATTTAGTGAGATCTCGCTATATATCTACTAAGATCTTCGTTTCATGCAACATAATCTTTTTATTTTTGCAATTCTTCAGGAGATTGGGAGAGATTTTCAATTTTTGAGTTTGATTAAGAAATTAAATATGTTATTATGGCGCCTTTTACGGGTTTATATATTGAGGCATTTGTGGAACTGCTTAAAGTTACGAAACCTAACGCTATAATACCACATTTGTCACGACCCAAGATCGGACCATGACCGGCGTACGAGGCGAGCTGAACCATAAGCTCGGACTATCCCACACAAGTCTCGGATAATCAGAACATCTACCCAATACGTCTTACCAAAACATGATTAACCAATTTAATAAACAAAATATAAAACAAAATATTTTTAATCATACAAAAATATCAAGTGTAACAAAATATAATTAGTAATTCAAAATAAGTGTAAAAATATTTGCAGTAAATCCAGTTAAGAAAATATCAATCAATATCCAATAACTCACTGGCATCCGATGCGGAGCATTAGTACTAAAACAAAGGCTCGAACAATAGGACAATCACTAACTGAAACGGAGTGCCTTACTGAGCACGGAGTGTCGAATGATTGCTATCAATAAATTATCCTGAAATGTTAAGCCACAAAAAGGTGAGAATACTCAGTGAGAGACTTCATTCTAGATCAACTCCAAGTCATCACATAAACCGTTTTGAAATTAGTTTTTCAAAAATATTGTATACACGTATATACTTATATAATACCAATATACACGCATATATATATATATATATATATATATATATATATATCAGATTGAAAACATTTTCTCAAAACGTTTTGCATAAAAGGCAAACAACATACAAACGAATAAGTATAATAATTACTAATCAAGATTTCCATCCAAGCTAACCATTAAACTCTAGATTCACAACATCATCATGCAATATATATAAACACGCCCAAGTGCTGCATATGCAAAGTCCTAAAAACAAATTCTCAAATCAGTTTTTTCGAAAATACCGCATACACGTATATACTTATATAATACCAATATACACGCATACATATGTATATATCAGATTGAAAACGTTTTCTCAATTGTTTCGTATAGAAGGCAAACAACATACAAACGAACAACCATAATAATTTCTAATCAAGATTTCCATCCAAGCTAACCATTAAACTATAGATTCATAGCATCATCATGCAATATAGATAAACACGCCCAAGTGCTACATATTCAAAGTCTTAAGAACAAATTCTGATATAATTGATCATACACTCGTATTATATTGAAAATACGTCAGACGATATCATAATCAAACTAGCATCCTTAAGAGCCTAAAATAGTACACAACACCTTAAGTGTCTCAAAGTTGAATCATAACATACTGATCAATATGAGCATATTTTGCGAGCATTGTAGTCCACAGGCTCCAACAAGGTAAACTCATCCAGATCACAATACTATATACTGAAAGGATATGATCAATAATACAACCTCACAAATCTCATTATTTATATTATCTTACTAAATTAAAATATTATCAAAAAGTCAAACAAGGGACCAGAAGCAGAAGCAGAATCAGAGATGTGGATTACTACCTCTAGATGATAAATCACATGTCTCTGGACGGATACATGGGTTTCCATTTTACCCTGGTAACTAAGCATTGACAGAGTATTAGTATATCAAATGCTACTTTACCCTCGTAGCATAGGTGACCTGAGTCAGAATAATTTAGATAAATATATTTAAATTAAGCAGACGAGCATGCCAAAACAAACAAATAATAACATAGTGCACCATTGATCATATATTCTCAGAAGAATTTAAACAAATATATTATTAAACAAACAAGCATGCGTAGCAAACATTTAATTACATATTATAATATAATATATAATATATTCTTTAGAATACAGATTTCTTATTTCGACTCTCATGTAAACAGAATCTTAGAAGTTTCCTATGGTATCCCAAATCAAAATATTATTTACAAATATATAATTAACAGGCATGCATGCAGAGTAGACGATTATTTACGAAGAATATAATAAATTTTAAATCAGATTATACAGATATTTCTTAGCAAGTAAGCATACATAGCAGACAAATAATACTATTGTCATTACTGAACATATCTAAATATTCTAAGTACTGAATTCCCATTTCATATCTCACATAAACCAAATTTTAAGATTTACTGATCCTTTAATTAGTCCAATTTATCCAAACATAACGAAAACAGAACAATTTCTGAAAACACAGCCTATGTGTCTAGAATGACATTCAACTCACCTGGACGCCGAGCCAAAGAACCCAGTAATACACCTCCGGTGGATGGTTGGTCACCTTGGATGACACATAGAGCTGAAGACACACATATTATAATAGAATCAGATGTGATAATTGTGGCAATTACAAAAATGCATGCAATGTAGATGTAGGTCCCAAACCCATGCCGACATCAAAAATCTTATTTCCATCAAGAATCTAACCATCTCTTCGATAATCAAATGCTCTGTAAAATTACAGACTAGTCCATCAAATTTTAACAAATTATACTTTAGTCCACAAGGTTATAGTAATTTATAATTCAATCCCTAAACTTTTTAAAAATTACCAATCAATCCTCCAAATATTTTATATTAATATTTTAGACCTCAAACAAATGGAAATTTACATTTGAGCCATTGCAACAAAAATTTTATAAAAAAATCCCAAAATTGTACAACCTGACACAATCCGTTCTAAATCACATAAATCATCTCCAAACATGCTCAATCATATGAATAATCATTCAATTTCACCAATAAATCAATTTGACATCAAGAATACCAAATCATTCTTCCACCATAAACCCTAACCAGCTCAAACCTCTTCAATCCTAGACACCCAACTCAAATCCATTCATTTCTATGTGTATTCTAGCAAAATCTATCAAACTTAACTAAAAAAAGTTCTATTTTCGTTCAAAATTTCAAACCCTAACTCAAGTCAACACCAAACAACATTCTAGCAAAAACAACAAAAACCCAAATAATTCTTGCATGAAATAGAAGTAAAGAGGTGAATTGGAAGTGTGATCTTACCTCAAAACTCGAAGTGATTCATGGAGAGGCAAAGGGAAGAGAGGACATAACTTTTTTTGTGGGTATGAGAGTGTTTAGAGTGAAGAATGGTTGAACAAGTCGAGGTGAGGGGTATTTATAAGCCTTTCCATCGAAACTCACCGTTTTGCTAAAAAAACAACACATTTTTCCCTGGTTACATGCACAACCTTCACATTTACATTCATAACTAGTTAGTTACATGTGTAACTTGCATAGTTACGTGTGTAACGTCCTTACATCAGCTTCTAGTAAAATCTGTCTAGTTTTGTCCACCGTTTACATGCTTAATCGACCCTTACATATGTAAATCCTTCCTATCATGCATAACACACTTAATTACACATGTTTGATGTATTTCCAACCTTAGTACATAAGTTCCACCACTCTTGGAGCTGGTTTACATCAAACTCGAGTGAAATCTCAACTTAAATAACCCCTTTGGTTTCACCCAAGGATCCGAAGACCAAACTTTTCACCTTAGAAATCGAAAACCTAACCAGAAATTGAACAAGGTGCTATAGAAGATCTAATAGGAATCGAGCGAGGTGTTACACCTATAATCTCATATAACCTTATTATCTACTATTTCTCTTCCATAAATCATGACCCTCCATTGTCAACACAAAGTCCTCATCTTTCTCCTCTCACATCCTTCTCTTCTCTCTTTACTTTATCCTCCCTTCTCTTCGATCCTCTTATTGCACTAAAGTGAATCCTAACAAAGCCATACTCATCAACAAGCAAAAATTCACAATACCCAATTGCTTGAAATTATGCCCAACTTCTCCGTTGATAGGAATCCTCTGTTTTTTATTGCAATGCTTTAATAAGAGCTTTCTCTATCACTAACAAGCATGTTTATGGGTTCTTTGTGTAGAGGGAAATGAAAAGGCACATACTTTATTATTATCCACTTTCATTGTCTTTTTTAACTAAGTGCTTTGTCAGGAATTTGTCTTTATTGGGTTGCATTCAGATTCATTGTAGGGTTTTGTGAGACAGTTTTCAATTGGATAGCTTGTTGCTTACTAATTTGAGGGATTTGTATTCGTTGTGCGAGATGGGTGCCGAAGCTTGTAAGGTGTTCGATGAACTGTGCCATATAGATAGTTTTTGGGGCATTTGTTCTTTTTTTTTAGTGTTGTCTGCTTCATATTGGTGCGTGCAGTATGTGTTTTGCTTCGTATATATTAGTTATATTCATCTAACATTGGCTGGACATTGGGAAGAAGAAACATAGCAAGTATGTGGTTTAATTATTTTGTCTTATTTTTAGTTTTGTTATATATTATTGGATTATTACCTTATTACTATTGTTTAGTTATAACTTTTCACATTTTTAATTTCTTGTAGGGTGAAGAAGTATCATACTGGTGCGTACATTGTAGGTTTTGCTTCGTGTATATCAGTTATATTCGATTAATATTGGCTGGACATTGGGAAGAGGAACTGTAACAAGTATGCATTTTAATTTTATGTCTTATTTTTTTTTTAGTTCTGCTATATATTACTTAATATTGTTTAGTTACAACTTTTCATTAATTTCTCTTATGTAAGGTGAAGAAGTATCCAAATGCAATTTTGGTTTTGGATATATAGATGGGTGGTGGTTGAAGTTTCCTTAATTGAAGGCATCTAATAGACATGATAATATCCCATTTTGTTTGGTGGTTTTGTTAAGCACATCTCCTTTTTTTTTCTCCTTAATTAGAGGAGAATCACAACTGTTTAGTTTTGTCTTCATGTGTAAATACTGCTCTAATGTTATCTAGAGATGAAAGAGGATATATGTAGTGTCTTCATCAGTAATTAGTTTCAAAAATTGTTGTGTTTGTGTAACAATCCCAAGAATAAACCAACTTCAGGAATGAACAAACTGAAGATGATGGAGATGGGATAACAACAGTGAAATTACAACGGAAGGAAATTCTATACTACCGAGTAGTCTATGATAAAACGAAGGTAAAGCCAATAGTACGGAAAATGAGTTTTGATGATGTATGTGTATCTTTGCTCTGTTTCGGAAAAAAAAAATGTTGCCCTTTTTTTCAAGCGTGCTAGAGAATTTTTGATTTTCTCAAACCACGTATTAGCTCGATCTAACTTCACTCAAACGATTGCAAAATAAGAAAAGAGACTTAACTTGTTGTAAATGGTTTTTTGCTTCTTGTTAAACAATTATCAAAACACAATAATGAAGAGGGATTTATTAATGAAGAAAAACTAAACTAGAGAACTTGAAAATTCAATGAACAATCAACTAAAATAACTAAGAGAAGGCTAAAGCTAAAAAGGAGATATGGCAAAACACCAAAGGTGTGTGTATTGTAATGAAATGTGATGAGAGTTAAATTATGCACCAAACAACATATTTGTAGTTGCTCCACTGAAGAAATTCGTTGCTGGAAGGATTCCTCCTTGAACCAACCTAGTGGAGGGACTTCCACTTTGGTTAAACCTCAAAATCTTCGTGACCTCATTTTCTAGATTATCTTGATAGATGTGTTGGATCAATTCTGCACCAATTCCTCCAAATAAAATCTATCCAAGATTGTTTCCTCCTTGTTAGATGAATTGCATCCCAAAACAAACTCTTCCTGCTACAATATCTACAACGTTTCTGCAATTCTAGGTGGAATGGGTTTCAACCATCCTTCTTCTCACTTGACTTGGGCTCACAACTAGGAGTTAATTATGTCAGGTGTTCCAAATTAAATATCAAATTTGATAAATATGAAAACACAATTTCAACTTTGACAAATGGAAACACGCTCAAACTTTTGTTTAGAAATACTATTTTTTCGAAACTTATTTTGAAAAATGACAGAGGGAGACTTTCGGAGAGCAAATTTTTGAATGTGATCAATAAATTTTTGGGAACCACTAAAGACTTTTGGAGACTCTATAAATCTGACATTTTTACAAATAGTTTGGAGCGTATTTCTATTTCTGGAAAACTATTTGGACTAGGCTTAAAAATCAATTTATGAATTTAATTTTAGTATAATTGTTTGATTTTCCCTACAACTTGTGGACTTGACTCGGCCCACTGAACCCGAGCAAATTTTTGGGATAAACCATTCAAAACTATAAACACAGATAAAATGAATTTCCTACAACTCCACTAAAAAATTGTTGATTTCCTCCAAGAAAAATTCTTCTGCAATGTTCTTGTATCTACAAAATTTTGCCTAATAAAAATATTGCAGCATCAAAGAAACATTTTGTTGTGGCCTTGAATAAATTGAACCAAGGACGGCCATCACATGGAAATGTTTCCTGCCATCTTTCTGAATTTTTTAAGGTAATTTCCTCTTGAAAAATACTTGTGCTGCAACATTTTTGTCTCTATTTTTGTCTTCCCCTGAATAAGAAATGGCACCTTCAGAAATAAAACTGGGATGCCCTTGAATAAAGAAACTCAAGTTGAGGTCTCTGCAATTTTTGATCGTCAGTAATGCAGCTACTGCAGCTTCAAAAACCTTTATTGTGGCCATGTATGAATTGAACTAAATAGGCCTACCATTCTCTTTTTTAAAGATCATACCACTCAATCTGTCAGTCTCATCAACTTACTCCATAACCAAACCCACTTTAAACCAAAGCCAAACCAAACCACAAAAACCAACAAATCACCAAAACCCACCCCAAGAACAAAGTAATCAAAACAAAACCCACGAAAAACCTCCAAACCAACCACCACTCTTCTAAGTAAAAAACAATTCTTTTGAACCAAACCAATTTAATAACCCATCAAACCAAAACCCAGCTCATATGACCAACCCATATGAACCAACCTAAACCAGGTCATTTACATACCAAAAGAAACAACAAAACAACTAATCCGCTCCTTCCTCTCTTCATCTCCAAAAACAAATGGCAAGGAAACAGACCTCACCTTCTCTTGTGCTCCTTTGCCGTCGACAACACAAAACCCAAGCCTCTCCGTCGTTCCATCGCACCATCGGTCCGTCGCGTCTTTTTATTGCAAATCTGAAGTTCGTCAGAATTTTCAAAACTGATTGCCATGAAGAAAACACTGAAGATAATAATTAAATGATAAATTCTCAGCATTGAACATAAAACCATCCAATAAAAAGACGAGCAAAATGATTGCCATGAAGGAAACAGTGGATATTAAGATTTCATGATAAAAAAGTAACCATATATCTTAATTATTAAAATAAACAAAAATATAAATTTGATCGAGAATAAACGTCTCTGTTATCCTTCAATTTCTCGAGATAAAATATGTTTTCTTTTTCCAGCACATAGATTTATAATCGCTGTACCCAAATTTTATGAATAACACAAAACTTTGCAAGATAATTGAATAAAGGCTAAATAGAAAATATGAAACATACCAGCACCACATTTTATGAATGACACAAAACTTTGCAAGATAATTTGAATAAAGGCTATATAGAAAATACGAAACGTACCAGCACCCATGGAGATGAGCAATAACTTTGTGATGGTGTAGACTTTAGTCCTCAACTCTGGCAATTGACATCTTCCAAGATACTCTTTAACAAGTCTCACAGTGTATGCAGCATGCGGCAATAGTTGACTGCAAAAGATGGTAAAAGAATGGGAAGTTGTGAGCAACTAAATGTAAAGTCTTTGATTTCCTTAAAATTAATATCCTAGACCAATATCCTAGGCCAGAAAAAGTGCCACAATAACCATAATATGAAGATCAATTTACAAAGTGAAAGCAGGATCCTTAAAAAAAAATTACTTTGTCAAAATAAATGTTTACTTGCGCATTATCAACTAGTCTTCCAAGTCGTCAGAATTTAGTCCCGGGAACTTTGAAAAATTACAATTTTGTCCCTAAAGTATTCTCAAATTATCAACTAGTCCTTCAAGTTGTCAAAATTTTTAAATTAGTCCTCAAACTCTCAGAATTGCAAATCTACACCTCAACTTTCAAAATTACAAATATGAACCAAGTTTCTCCAAAATTACAGATCGGTCTCACTTTTCAAAAATTATAAATCTAACTCCAACTTTTCAAAAATTACAAATCTGACAAAAGCTTTCCAGAAATTATAAAACTCACCAAATAGAAACTTGTTCTTTCAAAACTGAAAAAAACATGTTTTGATCAATACCCGACATTCTAATTCGTCCCCATTGCTTCAAATCAAACTCCTAAACATAAATCGAATATCCATTTCAACAAACAAACTCAAAAATCATCAAAAATCCAACAATTTCGGCCAAACCCTAACCCATACAAAAGCTTCATTGAATCACCCAAATCCGAGCGCAACCTAAGTGTTTCTAGCCTCCATTTACCACGATTTAACGTTTTCTAACCCCCATTCCCATAGAATCTTACAAATTTTCAAAACCCAAACCTAAATGTACAATTCGTTCATAATGAACAATCCAAGTTTAAGCACCAAAAATGAAGAAATGAAAGGCTTAAAAGTGAAATCTTACCTCTAGGAACCGATTGGGAACAATGAGAGGCAAAGAGAGAGAGATCCAGACTGATTTGAGGTGAGAAAAAGTGAAGAAAATGAGAGGAGAACGAACAGGTCAGGGTGGGTTGGTTTTAAAGAGGAAGAAGTTGAACAGTGCGTTTTACATGCACCCAGGCCTTGTAACGCGCATTACAGCATTCACCCATCACACACGCGAACAACACCCAACCAAAAATGACAAGTTGATGACCTGCTCTACGAGACGCGTGTTTCAAAGGCTGCACTTCACCATTTTCTTCCTTCCTTTTCATTCCTTGACTCCAATTGGATTCCATCAAAAATCAAAGACTCCAAAGGCTCCAAAACATCATTATTCATTATTAAACATAAACTCAAATTTTATAATCATCAACCAATAAAACCCAAAATGAAATTGGACAGGGCGTTCCATATTTCTTCTATCCGTACCTGTAGCTCCATAAGTGCCTCTACCCATTTATCTTTCTTTGAATGGGAATGTTTCTTAAAAAATGTGGTAATTCACCTCCTCTTTCCAATTGGTGGTCTTCTTCAATGTACTCACAATTCGATCAATTTTTTGAATTTTTTGACCAACCACTGATCCTTGAGACCAGGCATCATCCTGGCAGTCGTAATAACGAGATGTTTGAGGCGGCGAGTAAAAATACTCCTCTTGCGCATATTGCCTTTTGAGCCAGTAGTTGTGTGGGGAGTTTTACACTATAGAATAAGTCAATGGTGTAGGAGTGTAAAAGGATAAGAATAAGAAATTTCTTCTTCATAGGCTTGCTTAGCTCTTGTTTTTGCAAAGCTTCTTCCTCCAACCAATAGGGCCGACAATTTTCAAATCTATACATTTTCGTATTGATGGCATCACCTCATCATTATATGTGTCCCACAGAGTATGCCAAAAGATTGTTTCCTAGTTTTTTGAGAAAAAGAAAACAATGCAAAAAAAATACTTTTTTCAAGCGTGCCAAAGAATTTTTTGATTTTCCCAAACCAAGTATTAGCTCGATCTAACTTCACTCAAATGATTGTAAAACAAGGAAAATGACTTAACTTGTTGTAAATGGGTCTTTGCTCATTACTAAACAATTCGCAAAACAAAATAATGAAGAGGGCTTTATTAATGAAGAAAACTACAGTACAGAATTTGAAAATGCGATGAACAATCAACTAAAATAACTAAGAGAAGGATAAAACTAAAGAGGAGACATGGTAAAATACCAAAGGTGTGTGTAATGTAATGAAATATGAAGAGAGAGTTAAATTATGCGTTAAACAGCATATTTGTAGCTGCTTCACTAAAGAAATTTGTTACTGGAAGGATTCCTCCTTGAACCAACCTGGTGGAGAGACTTCCACTTTGGTTAAACCTCAAAATCTTTGTGTCCTCCTTATCTAGATTACTTTGATCAATGTGGTGGATCAATCCTGCACCAATTCCTCCAGAAAAATCTATCCAAAGATTGTTTCCTCCGCATTAGATGAATCACATCCCAAAACAAACTCTCCTGCTATAATATTTACAACGTTTATGCAATTCCGGGTGGAATGGGTTCAAGCAACCTTCTTCCCACTTGACTTGGGTTCACAACTTGTGGACTCAGACTTGGGCCCTTGGACCTGAGCAAATTTTTGGTGTAAACACCGTTGAAATTGTTAGAATTTGTAACTAAAATATGACATTCATATAATGATAACGCAACGGAAATAACAAAATTTTTTATCCTAGAATTCCACCAAGGATCCATGCACATCAACATACACGATTAGAGTTAGGATTTTTACCTTAAAAGCCAAAGCTCGATGAATGAATGAATGAATGGAGTATTGATGTAGCTTTTAGTATAAACTCGAAACCTTTTTAACCGCATTGCCTTTGCGCGAACGTGACCAATGGTATCCACACGAACGAACTCCTTTGGATGGATGATGTGTACTAGCATTTAGAATCACTATTCTAATTTTCACAAATAATTTTCTCTCTTTGTTTATGACACTCACAAATTTGGCTTTTTCATTGCCATGAAAAACAAGACTATGGTGTGTTCCTATTTATAGGCATATGAGAAAAACCTAACTTGGTGCATTAGGGTTAGCCAGAACCCTTTCCTTGTGCAAGAAGAATTCGGTCACACCAAAATAAGGAGTGTGTGTCGAGTTCCTTCTCAAATTGGGAGCCAAAATCTCTTCCTTGGCAACCAAGGATTCGTCCTACACTCCTAAAAAATAGGAAGGGGAAATTCGGGCATCAACCCTAATTTGGAGTGTGTGCCGAATTTCCTATGTCCCTTTTAGGGTTTCATTCTCCTTGCCATACAAGAATAAAATCTCCTAAAAAATAGGAGTATGGCCGAATTTCACACTAGGGTTTATAAATGTTATTGGACTTTTAATTACATGATACATTATCACTAAGTAAACCACTTCTTAATTAATCTACATGGGCCCAAATTATATCACACATATAATTTATACCCAAAATATTATAAGAAGTAATTAATATTAAAAGTCCATTACATTAATGGATAATATCTCATATTATATTTGTGATCTAAATCATAAAATCTTAAATTATTAATGATTAATTAAATTAATCATACTAATAATTTAATTACCATGAGAGAGAATATTTGTGAACCAATCCAAATCGTTCTTGTGTGTGACCCAATAAGCCCACTCGAAATTGGCAATGTGCATCGTCTCAAACACTTGGGCCCAAAGTCCATAAACGGTATCTAATAATACATTATGGCAACCCAAAATCGAGTGGCATCGATTATCCGAGTTAACCTTTCATAGTTTGATATTTAGTCATTTGGTCTCACGATATCTATATTAAGCATAAGACATAGTCACATGTCAACTTTATGTTGCTTAATGCTTTTCTTGAACCCAAAATAATATTAATAAGTGAATTAAATTAAAAAGCTCATTACATTAATAGATTATATCTTATATCATAAATAAGATATAAATTATAAAATCTTGAATTATTAATAATTAATCAAATTAATTTTACTAATAATTCATTTGCCAAATGAGAGACTATTTGTAATCCAATCTAATTCATTTTAGTGTGTGACCCAATAGGCCCATTCGAAATTGGCAATGGGCCACGTTCCAAAACACTTGGGCTCAAACTCCATAAACGGTATCTAATAATACATTATGGCAACCCAAAATCGAGTGGCATCAATGATCTGAGTTAACCTTTCACAGTTTGATATTTAGTCATTTTGTCTCACGATATCTATATTAAGCATAAGGCATGATCACATGTCAATCTTATATTGTTTAATGCATTTATTGATCCCAAATAGATTGATGTACAAATGACATTGATAAACCCTTTCATCAATTCATTTGGGTATGCATACATTCCATCAATCATACTCATCAAGTGGCCTAAATATATCACTCTTCATAAGAGGAACAAGTCTATCACTCTCACCATCACTCCTCTACAAGATTCATGAAATATCAAATCATAGTCTTTTATTGTTACCCTGTTACGGATAATATTTGACTAAGTCAAAACATGCGATTTCTCATGTAGGATTCGATAGTGAGTTTCAGTCAGAGGACTCAAACATCACCACTGTATGAAAGCTACTTGTGACATTCATCCATAAAGTGCTTTCATAGCGGGCCAGTCCAATACATGCTCCCTAATATGTATCTATGTTCTAAGTGATATCTCATATCCATAATCAGTAAACGTGATTATCCTCTTAGCAACATACTAGCCTTGGCTTGTCATCATTCCTATGAGAACAATCGATTAAGGACTTTTTGAATAGTATTATTTTAACCTTATGGTTTTACTATCAAGTCACATTTGATGACATAAAGAAGAATGAACTATTCAAGGACGTTTAATTGTCATAAACAATATAATATTTCATATATATGAAATGAAATGCCTCTTTATTAAATAATAAATGTAATGATAAAGTATATCAATGATTGGAGTAGGGCACAAAACTAGCAATCTCTCACTTGCACTAGTCCTAATCAGGAATGAACCTAACACCTAAAGACCTAACAAGTCTTTCATGTTTCAGTTATGGGGAAGCATTTGTCAAAGGATCTGCTACATTGTCATTGGTGACAATTTTTCATATCTTAACATCACCTATTTCGACTTTCTCTCGAATAAGGTGAGACGTCTAAGTATGTGTTTGGTTCTTTATGTAATCACAACACAATATTGGATCATGGGTGATCAACATTGAGTTCCTTTTGTGTTTTGATGATGTGCAAAATAAGTTGACCTAAAGAGAAACAAGTTGGAGAGCTCGAATTTGCGAAACAAGCCACTGCAGGTGCTTCATGTACGTCAGAAGTATGTCATGTACGTGAGATAGGGTCTGAAGAAAAGCAAAATCTATTGGAACCCTCTGAAGCATGTTTCACGTACGTAAGGATAAGTTGACGTACGTGTGTTCTAGTTGACGTACGTAAGATATAGTTCATGTACGCAAAGCTTCCTCAAAGATGATCAACATACGTGAGATCAAACAAACATACGTCAGCTAGAGAATTTGCAGATGACATATGTGAGAATGAAGTGACATACGTGAGAATGACACAGACAGCTGCAAAAGGCAGAAACAGTCTCCAACGACTAGTTTCTCAACACCAACGGTCAAATGGCTTGGAGAAACTATAAATACATCAAGAAAGGGTAGAAAAACATGGATGATCATATGCTTTCAAGGCTAAA
>CAODLS010137802.1:0-15226 GCA_948243855.1 Flueggea neowawraea | reverse complement strand
TCATGTGAGGATGAAGGAATAGAGATTGAGAGCATTGTTGTTGAGACTGAAGCAGTATTTGATGACTTATCATCCAAATCAAGCCATGAATCTTTGTTCTTTAGAGGCCATTCATCAAAGAAACGATGTACGGTCTTCTGAGGCTCATCTTCTTTGATTGAAGAGGCATAACTATGTTGGAACTGCTTTTGTTGTTTTGGACTGGTGTTGTGATCATTCAGTGTTTGAAGCTGCAAATATGAGTATTCATGGTGTAAAGAAGAGGAGCTCCTTTGCTTTGTGGTGGAAGAAGAGGAAGAACTCATTGTTAATGGAGAAAGTTGCCAAGCTTCATCCATGGATGACCCAGATAAGTTCCTCATTGAACCTGACGGCTCTGAGAAGAAAGCATGTTCACCAACCTCCTCTTTCATTCCATACACATCCCTGTTTCTTCTTTCCATCAACAACAAAACATTAAAACACACTTTACCAAATTAATGTAATAAATACAGTCAAAGAAATGCAAAAGCAAACCTGTAATCAGAGTTGGAGAGAGAACAAGAGACAGCAGAGTCCAAAAGCAAGTGATGGGAATTGTTGTCTTGAGTTGAAGAGGAAATCACAGGAGATCTCGAAGCATGTGAAGACAAAAACTCATTGCTCAGACCATGATAAGAACCAGAGGAGTAATGGTGAAGGTAGTTCTGATCAGGTGACAACAAAGACAGAGATGGGGAAGGTGAAGACAACAATGGAGATGATGATGAACATGGGTTTTTGCTGATATATGAAATGGTTGATGGTGTTGAAGAAGATGAAGACGATAACAATGGATTCATCAATGTATTATTATTGATATTGGTTTGGTTTGGAACTTCCACAGGCTTTCTTGAACGGTTTTTGCCCCTGTGCATGTGCCTTTCACAGTACTTGGAATCTGGGTATGCTTCTTTGGAGCACCTCCATTTCTTACCATCAGTCCTCCTACACCTCCCTGGTTCCGGATCAATTTTCCTCTCCAAACCCATCGGGAAACAACTCCAACCCACTGCACCGACACATTCAAACCACATTACAGTCAGTCCAAATCAAAAAATTGGTGGGTTAAGGAGGACTTACTGTGAGGAGGCTGTCTGGGAAAGAACTTGGAAGAGTCCATGCAGCTTCGTTTGATAGTGAAAAGGAGATCAGGAGGGACTGGAATACCAGACACCATGTACTTAAAGATCAAAGCTTGATGTTCAAGTTCTTGCCATTGAGATGGCGTGAAGGGAAACCTGTTTCTACCACCACTCATCATCACCACCACCAAAGAAACAGTCTTTCCTTCAAGAAACTGTGGTTCTTTTGTGGGTTTGATCAGTAAATGAGAGTGGTTTAGGAACAGAAGAGAAATAAGAAAGGGAGGAGGAGTAGAGTAGGTATATTTATTTCAGGGAGCATTGAATAAGGTCTCTGCAGAATCTTCTGTAGATGGATAAAACTAATGGTTCTGAAAATAGTGCTGACACATACACACACTCTGTGTGCAAATGTGATATTATGACTGAGGCTCTGTGTTGCTTCTCAGCGTGCTCGCTGTGGCAGGGCTCTTGTCTCTGACACCTCTACAGAAACCCATAAACTAAAGAGAACACTCTGCATTTAGTATCACTGTAACTTGCACTACAAAATTATGTATGAGGATTTGTCTGGGAAATAGTATATTTCGTTAATAAAATACGAGCAACCAACAATTATATGTTAGTTCTCAGTAAGTTAACAACTCTGACTTTTTAATACCATAGAGAATTCCAATGCTATTAGACTACAAGCGTATTTATATATGTATAAATGTTGATACATACGTAAATAAATTAGAGATAAATTAATAAATATGTGATTGATAAAATAATTTTTTATATGCATTTTGCTTTCGGGAATCGAACTTTTAAAAGATTTTATTGTCTTTAAATTATAAATGAATCGATAATAAGATAGGTTTATGGAGGAGAGTCGGTGTTGGCATCAGTTCAGGCAGCATGCACCGAGAAGGTTGTACGGTTAAGGGGAGGCTTTTACTGCTGCTAACTCTTTTACTTTTTCTTCTGCTTCTGCTCCTTTACCTCAGACTCCTCCACTTACTGCTTCTACTATTTCACCTTTTTCTATTTCAGATTTTCACAAACAAATATTAGAAAATTTCTCTTAAGAACAGTTTAATTAGCATTAGGGCAATTTATCTAATTGCTCTTAAGACCAGGTTACAAAAATGCCATTAACTAAATGCTTAATAAAACGAGTACAATTTAGTAAATTGATTTTATGATCTAGTAGAATTAAAATTTGACTCTACCGAAATCACCAAGCAAAGCAGGAATGTGTATATAAAGATAGACGTCTATATATTATTTTATTTACTCTCATTGTTAATGTAATTTTTGATTTGTTAACGCTTGATTTAATGAAAAAGGAAAAATGTTTAATTTGACTTTAATACCAATACGCCTATTAAACCGAGAGAAATTTGCCAAAAAGAAAAATCAATGTTGAGGATTTCGGGTTCAGGTAGTGAGGTAGAGGTGGGGTCAGTTCTTTCTTGGCTTCTGGTAACACTGCAACACTTCTCTTTTTCCTGCTTTTAAGATATTTTTATTTGTTTTGTTCCAAAATGCTCTTATGAAAGATACATGGGTTTGGTTTGTCTTTTTTTAAACAACCTACACCCTATGGCCTCTCTTTCCTTTTCACTAACTAAACCCATTTGCATTGTAAGAAGTGAGTGCCTTTCTTTTCCTTTTTTTGTCATGCTGTTTCTTTTATTACTTTGCTTAATCACATTAGATTTTATGTTTTATTACTTAAATTAGTCAATCCATGGGATTAGATCAAGAACTTATGTATTTGTTAATGGGATGTTGCATGTATTATTCATGCATTATGCTTTTGTTATATAATCTATTAATCTATTATGTAAAATTGATATTAAAAATAAATCTTGGTCGCATTAGACTTACCTCTAAAACAGAGGCTTGCGGGCTAAAATTACTTATTTTTATTTATATTTAGATTTTAAAAATATTTTGAAAGTAATAATATTTATATACAATTATAATTAGTAATGATATTATTATTAGATTAGATTATGTTTTAAGATTTTTAAATGTATAATTTTAAATAATTATTAGTATTTTATTATATAAAATATTTATAATTAGGTCTTATTAATTTTATTTTAGGTTAGACTCGAGCAGGTCCACGAACCGTCCAATCCATATCTACTCCTAGTTGCCATCTTCTACAAAAAAAAACTCATATAAACTATGACATTTGGCAAACTATTTTTAACAATCTTTTTCTTTTTTCTATTTAAGTGTATTTTCAAATTGCAACTTCTGTTTAATTTATATAAAACAACTCAATTAGCTTTTCTTGTTGATTTTCTTTTATAAATTTTAATAGTCTACTACAGCTTAGATGTTGATTGTAGATGTTAATTTTTTTGGTTATGAGGGATTAAATTTTAGATTTCAAAACTAATAATACGTATACTCAATCACTTGAGTTAGTATCGAGTGACATTCTGAATTAATTCAATATTAATTAAATTGAAAAGGTATATATCCAATCATTTGAGTTGAGCTCAAAGCATGTCAAATTTTAATCGCTTTTTGTAAGTCCTAAATTTTAATTTGAAAATACTAGATATTCAATCACTTGAGTTAGCACTAATAGCATCCAAGATTTCAATTTTGGTTACAAGAAAAAATCGAACCTTAACCTAATTCAAAGTTGATATTTTTTTAAACCAGAAGTAAGTTGATAAAGTTGATATGCAAACACCTAATCACTTGGCATCCTAGACTTTAATTTGAAAGTAATATTAGGAAGATTGAACCCACGTGTTCAAAGTCTCTAATTTGTCGTGGTCCGGTAGCTCAATTGGTAGGGTACCTTCCGGTTGATGCATGCATCTCGGATTCGAGTCAAGAGGCACGCATGCGTTCATTTAATATCTTCTCGTGTTGAGTTGAGGTATGATAAAAAAAAAAAAGAGTCTCTAATTTTAGTTGAATCAATTAATGTGATCTTATTGCTAGCGATTACGTTTATAATTTGATAATAATTCTCAAATTATGGACCGACAGGAGCACAAATGTAGTGAATTAAGGACATGTTTGTATGCATATAGAGGCAAAGAAAAAGTGAACCCACCTCTACTTCACTGCTATCACAAAACATCAGCTGGCGTTACATGGACCAACTTAATTCCAAAATCCTGTTTGAATACATCCAAACGATGCCACAGCTAGTGGGTCTCACATTTTAATTCTCTCCGGTCATTATATTTCACCGTGCCAAGTTATTTTGACACTAAATTATTAACACTTTTTTATCTTAATTAACATGAACGTGACTCTTTCAAAAAAAATAAAACATGAAGGTGATGTTTGGATTAGAAAAATTGTTGCACAAATCTGCGGTGATGAAAGAGACACTTCAACACATTTCCTAAGTTAATTTATTTTCACCTACTAATAAAAGTTTAACTTTCAACCGTTTAGTACTAAAATTTATTATAACACCAACGAGGCAATGAGTTACAATTGAATTAATTAAAATAATAAATACTGAATATGCTCTTGAAAAATCAACCTCAGTAAGAGTGGATGCACTACTTATAGATAGTTTATCTATTCAAAAGAGTTTTTTTATATATATTTGCACTCGTATCTTTGGACATAGTTTATTGGAAATCAATACACTAACTATAGAATCAATCTAGACAAGTCTTGTTATTTTTTTCTTTGAACAACCTCACGTCGAGGAGGGTACCCAAAGCTCTACCCCATCCTGCGGTGTCTCGAACCTTAAACGTTACAGTCTAGTGTATGGCGACTTGCCAATCAGACCAGCCAATTGAGACAATAAATCTTCATTCATTCAGCTTGAAAGAAGGGCAATAGAGTAAAATGGGAAACACAGCATATGGTGAGAGGTATTGTTGGGATGCATTAAATTGCTTGAAGTGTAAGTTAGGGAGTGGCAGGAGAGGTACGAAGTGGGTTTGCACTGAGAGGGCTTTGGGAGAACTGTTGTTATCCCCTGGCAGAGGGACACATGCAAACCTTCCTTCTTGGGAACAGTTGCCCCACCCTCTCTCTTCTTTCATTAAATTCCCTTTTCACTCCATTTTCCTCCACCACTTGTCCCTTTTCTTCACTTCTCATTTCTGTCTGTGGATCTCTCTTCCCTTATTGTTCACTTTCCCTACCCACTTATATTTGCCTCTTCTTAATTTTCCATCAAGAATCGAAGTTCGATTTTTTAGTATAAAAACGATGCTAATTTCGGCTAGTGAAGTGCTAGGTGTTTTGGTAATGTTTAACTCTAATGTAAATGGGATCTAAATTTGCCTTTTGCTTTTTTTGCACCAAAAGGAAAAAAGGGTTGCTATGTGGTGGTGTTGCAAAAAAGGTGACAGATGATGATACTCTGTGAAATATTCATCTTTAAGAATTGAATTCTTATAAGATAGACAACAGAACACACACTATGTTATGAATCCCAATTATACTTTTATTTCCCACCATGAAAAGACCTCATTTATAACATAGTATTTTGTGATCCAATTATGGTAAGAACAGTAGCAATCTTCCCACCTATATGCTTGAAGTCTAGTGATATTACATCGTTTTTTAGAGCATATACAACAGTCTTTCTAAATATAGGGAGTTCAATATATTATTTTATTTTTATTTATATATTAATTGTTTTTGAAATTTATGTATTGGAGAGAAAATTTATTAGATCGTGAATATTTTATTTAAAAAATAGATAAATAATATTAAAGAGTGAATAGTAATTTTTTAAGTTTATTGAGAAACTGTAGATTTGTTAAAATTGTTAATTAATTTATTAGTAAAATATTAAAAAAGTGAGTTAAATTATAATGAAAATATAGTCGGGTTCAAAATTTAAAATGAATAGTAAATTAAAATATTATATTTTGAGAGATGAATTTTTTTTTTAAATGCATTTTGCGGAAGAAGTTAGGAAATATTGTTGTATATACTCTAACACTATTGAGCCAGAGTATCGGATTCCAACTAATAGCAATCTTTTAACTTTGTCCTTGTCAAACTTAACATGTCAAATTGATGGACTTCTATTTTATTAATACTCAAGTCAATTTTAACACTAAAACATTACAAATTTGATTTTTAGTAGAATTTAATGAAACGGCTTATCAACAAAAACTTGGCGTGCCAACAACGACCCAAACATTTGTTTCTTCGGAGGGAGCACAAAGTCCCACATCCTTAGGATTTAGTTGCATTTTAACCAGTGATTGACACAATGCATCCAATTCATTGTCCAAGTCAATGGATCATAATAATGAAAGGAAAAATGAAGGGACTTACTATAGCCATGTAATAAATGCCGGAGAAGTGGGTGAAAGCTGAAACATTGGATCAAATAATTAGTTAGGTTCGTGAGAGGAAGAAAGCAATTAGAGGGAAGTGGGTCATGATCATGGGCTCTATAATCACATGATAAGATTGAGCTCTAAAAGACAAACACCAACGTCGCTTGCACCCTCTTTTCCAACACCAACTAAATGAGTAGCCTCTGTGGGTTGTTACACCCACCACACATCAACCACACCTCTCGTGTTGCTTCAAGATTACTGCACTTCAACACTCCGGAGTTGGCTCTGCCTGGTCTTGCATTTCTAGCCACATTTGGGGACCTCATAAACCTAGCGGTTGTGACAATTACATGATTACGATATGCTTAGTGTTTAATGTATTTTTTTACCAAACAGTTTTTCACATCTATAAAAAACAATTTTATACAATACTGTTTGTCGATCATTGTTTGTTAATAGTATTTTCCCAAACCACTACACACAATTTCTATTATTATTATGTTTATAATAGGGAAAATTACACCATTTGTCTATTTTTGTCATTTAAATTTCAAATATAAAACAACAGCTATTATAACCTCTTTAATACATAAACCAATATTATAATTTCTCAAATAGAAGAATCATGTGTGTCTCATGCACTATATAAGTTGTTTTCTTCTCCTCTCCATCCAACACTTTCTCCCACTTCACCCTACCCCACCTCTCGTTCTTTCTCTGTATCTAACTCCTTCTCAACTTCTTTGTCTCCCCCCCATAGATGCCTCCTCTTTTCTCAACCTTCTGCTCCTCCGCGACCTCACTCTTCTCTTTGTCCTCTTCCTCTCTCTATTGCTTCACTCTTCTATACCCTTTCTCTCTCTCTCTCTCTCTCGCTATCTCTATCACATCACTTCTCTCTCCTCTCCCTATCTTCTGGTTTTCCTTCTCTTCCTCCACGACGACGTCTTTTTTTCTCCTTGTTGTGCAAAGAAGAGAGGGAACGAGTGAGAGCTGCGCGACAAAGAGAGAGAGAGCGGCATGGTGGTGGATGAATCTGGTTGGGCGGCAGCTAGAGTTTCAAAACCCTACCTGCAACCCTAAAATTGGAAAATAACATTTAAATTCGCCAAATAAATTTAAAAATGTTTTAGGATGTCCTCATTTTGTACTCACTTTTATAAATATTTGACGGTATTGTACTCATTTTGTAGTGGCTTTGTACTAGTAATTTCAGCAAATAATAAAAATATTGAAGTAATTTTTAAATTTATTTGATATGTAATCATTTTGTAAGAATGTTTTTTGTTATACTCGTTTTATACTCGTAATTTTACCACATAACTAATGAAAAATAATTTTTTAACTTTTTCGCTTTGTACTCGTTTTTGTACTTTTTTTGCAAGTATTTGGTGATTTTGTACTCATTCTGTACTATTTTTTCTAGTGGTCAAAGTGATCGGCCAATACTTATTTTGTATGCATTTGTTATTATTGTACCTATTTTGTACTCATTTTCCTAATGGTCAAAGTACTCAATTTGTACCCAATTTTGTATGCATTTGCTTATTTGTACTTAGTTTGTTCTCGTTTTGTACTTGATTTATTGTCTTTTTGTACTCGTTTTCGTATTTGCAATATTGAGAACATTTTGTTCTCGCTTTGTACTTATTTTCGCATCTAGAATACTGAGAACAGTTTGCTCACGTTTTGTACTCATTTTGGTACTTGATCGATCACTCGTCAACTTTCTGATGCATTGTCGAAAAGTAATCAAAATCTAGCATTTTTTAAATTGCATTTTGCAGAGTTACGTTTGAGAAATTTTAGACCTTTTTCATAGTATATTTGTGTGCTTTTCCTTTTATAATATTATTTGTAAAGTTCCAAAACTATGAATGCTAAAAACTGCATAACAAAAACAATATTTTGATAGTTCCAGGAGAAAAAAAATTGATAGTTACCAAAAAAAATTGATAGTTACCCCCTTTTTTGAAAATACGGTTAAATATGCTTTGACTTGTTTGACATCAATATTATATAGTATATTTTTAAAAACATATAACATATTGTGTATAATTAATTTATTAAAAGATGTTTCATATCTCTACTTTTTTACTATTTATTTTCACTAATCATTAGAATATATTATATACTACGTTCCCAAACGAGCCATAAAAGATTCTAACACATTGGATGCAGAAAAATATATTTATGGATTACAAAGCATGACATTCATTCAACTTCTTTCCAATGGTAAGAAAAATGGAATGAGATGAGAAAATGGAAGCACTTCTTCACTTAAACTAAACAAAATTTGAACTAAGCATAAATAACCATAACCATTGGGCATTGTACATTACATTTTTCTTTCCTGCAACTGTATTCCCACCCAAACTTTCCCCACCCCTTTTTTGATATGTCGAACTTTTCCTATCTTATTGCCCAAGACTCAAAATGGGCGCAAAACACAACTAGTACCATCTCAATGTAGTAAAACTCGGTTTGCGGCTGTCGTTCCAAGCATTATACATATACTGAACTTGTGTTCAAGTTACAACAGATCAATATACTTGCACAACGACCTAACCGTCGCTGCCTATTCCTTCTGGAAAAATGAAAGAACAAGATCGGTATGTACAGAGAATAGTTGCGTGTCCACGAAAAGCTGCATGGCAGTAATTCAGGAAAGATGAAAGTGAGCAAGTATGTTTTTCCTTCGTGTAAATTATAAGCAATGAAAATTTAATCGTGAGTTTCAACTTTCAAACAAGGTTTAAACCCATGTCGCAATTCGATTTTGAGATTATATGGCTATGCTTAGTTTGGAAAATAGTTTTATGTTTTGTTTCTATTTTCTAAAAAATTGAAAAAATTTAGAAAATATGTTTGCTAATGAAAAATTTTTTTAACAAATTTTTCATTTTTTCATTTTTGTTTTCTAATTTCCTAAAAAACAATGAAAATTTTTCTTAACCAAACAGTCCCTATACTTTCGTTGTGAGAAGAAAACTGCATGCCATTTTTGAAATTAAATTAAAGTGTTTCAAGGACAAACCTTCATAAATGGTCGATCACGTCTAGGAAACGAGTCTATGAAACTTTCTTTCAATAGTAATGATACCTAAAAAAGAAGTGAATAGGGTCACGTTAAATCATTATGCGCCATTATATGAAGCTAAACATCAAAATTATTGGGATCACGGTGACAAGAAAGGAAAGAAACATCAAAGACACAAACCTTATCATTATTGGATTGCACATTTGTAATTGTGTGTGAGCGCAGGTTGGAACAAAGTGAATCCAGGTAAGATCTTAGCACTGATAGGAAACCTTTAGCAGCTTCAACCTGTGTTCAAGTCACCCATAGAATGAGAACACGTTGATAAACCATTGGAAATCTGATTCTATTGAAGGTCAAAAGAGAATTGAATTTCAAAGATAAGAGGCATTGAGATATAAATCCACAAATAACCAGTTTTCAAGAAGTAAACTCAAAAATCATGTAAAGATTACAGATGAAGCCGACAAGAGACTCAAAGTTGAGATGTTCACGGATGAGTTCTCCAAGCCGCTCACAATTTCAATCATGACCACAAATTATCATGTCCAAACATAATTTCTCATCAGCGTTGAGATGTTTCAGTTGAATTTTCTCAGACACGATCAAACTCATGACCATAAATGATCAAGTGCAAGCATAATTTAACAGACTCATGATCTGATAACAGTTAAGTACAAATGAAAACTAAATAATGCATGAGAAACGATAAATTAGGCGATCAGCTAACCTGCATGTCTGTGCAATCATAAACTGGCCTTTTCTTTGCTAAATAACTTTCTCCCACAAGCTTTGCGTGGCAAGGACTTAAGGATGAAAATAACTCCCTATGTTTTGGCAGTTGCGGTATAGTTGAAGACTTTATCTGAATATCAAATAGAAAAATATATCTTTATTACTCAAGAGGTCAGTTAACCATGTAGACATGAAGTCATTTCTCAAACAGAATCCCTTCAGCAAAATTAAATAATAAACAAGCCAGAGAGATTCTGAACGTAATATATATCAAGATTTACAGTTCAATATTAACCAAAAATAATTATAAACTTCCTAAAGGCCACATAGTTTTAACACTTCCATACTTCCACGCTCAACCACAGTACCCCCAATCACAAGAAATAAACAAGATGAGAGCAAACAAAACGAAGTAAGCAGTTAGACCCACGTATAAAAGCTTTCCACAATCTGTGTAGCAATATACAAGAATGATAACACAAACCTGGTTTTTGTTGACATCAACAAGAATGGAGTTTGATAGTTTTGACTGTACTTCACTTGTTTTGTTTTTAACACCAACCTAAGCACAAGAAAAATTCAGCAACAGCAAGCCTCTGTTAATAAAATATAGGTAATCTCAACATGTAGATATGATAGATGAAATCTCAACCACTAATTGACCAACATTCCACTTGATTTTACGGCATATTTGTCTATCATTCAGGATCAGACATTCAAAATTGATATCCAGAACACAAGGCTTCCATGCCTGACCTCTTTCAAGAAAACAAATAATTATTGAAAAAGGGCACAGCCAAATCAAATCAAGTATTTACACAATGGAAACATAAGAAATACAGATTCAGTAACAGGTTAAAATTAGTCTTTATATCAAAGACAAACAAATAGAAAACCCAGAGGTATAAAATGACAACTACAGACATACATACACAATAGGCTGGAAACTGAGGACTTACTATGTAAGGAACAGGTGCATCCAAAAAGTCCAGCATGTCATCTGGCAGAATCTGGTTATTCACATCCATAATTAATAAATTAAGAACTAACAAGACAACTGAAAACTCAATCAAGAGATTCAACAGTCAACACATAAGAAACCCTACAGGCATTAAAAGGCTTTGCCACTGGTATGGACGAATCAAAGGGATCATTGAGAGTACTGAAGCAGTTAAAATTCCCTGGGCAACAACAAACACCACATTATAGTTGATACAATGAGGATGAGACAAAAGAAAATAATGCACATTCACTGAAATGCAATATCTCAACAATACTCATGAAACTAATGGTAAGAAGGCCAGGAACCTAATGCCAACACAGTCGATGAAGAAATGTAACATGTTGATGCCAAATTAATCTAAGAGGTGCTTAAGATAACCACAGTGAGGAAATGTAGAAGCAGAACTACAGAAATCAAGCACAGAGGAGACGTTTTCAATGATAGGAAAAGAAGCACATACCAAATTAGAACAAACCATCACAATTTGCTTCTCCAGCAACGCTCCAGCAAACAATGTCAACACCTGCCTCAAAGAAGAAAAGCACTTACACTTCAGTATTGAAGTACATTAAAACAATTTCATAATAATTCAACATATTAACCTCAAAGGTAATCAGGTTTCGTATAACAAATCCAAGCCATAAACCACAAATGAAAGAGAGAAGCATTCATGATATTGAGGACATTTATGTAACCATAAAAGCTTCTGGCCCAAAAAAACACACTAATCAATGAAAGATGACAGAAGACAGCAATCACAACAAGCGGCTTCCAAATTCAATATCTAATCATAAGTTGGCCCAAAACAATTTCAGTTTAAGCATTAATTAGGCACAGAACAACTAAAACACCACATGCAACTTCAAAAATAATATGTATCCTTTAGACAATCTCAATACCCGTGCAGAATATAAGACCCAACAAGCAAGATGATTTTAGGAAGTAAACATACATTCTCAAGTCGCAAGGAACCACATATGCATGCGACAGCCCATGTGGATAATGCAGTAGCTTCCTCCTCTGCAAACAGTGCACCATGTGCCTGACAAAGTATATTGCACAATATCAGGAAAAAAGACCCCAATGTTGTAACAATTTGAACCACATATCTTTCAAGGCAAGAGAGTTACAACAGGTAACTTTCCAGCAAATGCTATCACTGCATGTACCTCTGCAAGTTCTAGACTTGTATTGCATGATCTCAAATCTATTGTTGAGCCAGCAATACGTAAAACTGATTTATCGGGCCAACAATATTCCAAGGGGTGAAGATGCTCCAAAGGATGGAACATAAGCTTTGAACCCCTAGGAGGACAAGGCATCCGATAATACTCACATAGGATCTGCAATGACCCATGGTTGTTTTCCTGAAATACAAACGATTCAACATTTAGAAGCAGTGAGTACAGAAAAATCCCAGATAAAGAACATAAACAAAATCGAAAAGAAAGCAAATCAAACCTTAGCCCATTCAAGAATATCAGTGTGACTACTGGAATCTTCCTGGCCAGAAAAAGATGCTTCTTCTGTCTCAGTATCATCAACATCACTCCTAAAATTCCTGTCTTCGCTCGGAGAGCCCTGGAAACTACATAGAAGGCATTTTTGAAGCGAATCAGAAAAGTCTTTTGCAGTATTATATAGTTAAATCATCAGATTGACATATGCCTCGTGAAAGATCAGTAGAAAATATTAATTTACAAGCATAACAGCTTGCTACAGTTTTGATGTTAAAGCAACAAGGACTACCTTGAAGAAGATTCAGAGCTTTCATACTGGTAATAACGTAAGAGTGGATGAACAGCATTTGGCAGACGCCTTTCTTCTTGCTTGTTTGATGCGAAGTCATCAACATCTATATCACACTCTTCATGTCTTGCACATGGTTCTTCCTTGGCTGAAACAATCTCAGTTTCAGAATCTACTGTAACAACATTATCACTGGAATCTTTATCCAAGAAATGTGTACAGTCCTCCAAAACCTGCTGCTCTGTATGGCTGCTGTTATCAGCAATACCTTCTGGAGCAGGAACTTTTACACTTGATTGGCAACTTTCACATGTTGTGTCCAGAATATCCTGAGCACATACATGCTCTGCTGATTCCCGATTGGCATTGTCGCTTTCTTCCTTGCCATTTCCTTCAAAGGATTCCAGGTCTAAGACACAAATATCTTTTGTTAACCGTTCCAACCTTTCTTCTATGAAGATGCTACAAGAAGATAGCAAAATCAAAAAATGAGAATGAAATAAAGCAATTCTTCAAACAATACCAAAAACAAGTTTTTTTGTGGAAATTTTTTACCAAGATATAGAGCAAGGCATGTAATTTATATTTTTCTTTAGTCAAGAAACCAGTAGATTCTTTCTTTTTTAAGATTATTATACACCGAGTACAATTGGAAACATCACACAACATTTGAGAAGGAAATTGGAAACAGCGAAAAAGTGATTGCACATGAAAATGAACATACCTATTCAATACACCAAAATGCAATTCAAAAAATGGAAGTCTGGAAAGGATGCAGTAACATCTGCGCGTAGTTAGTATGCAACGGTTCAGAGGTGCTTGTGAGGGTTGCTTGTTTGAAATCAAAGAGAGCAATCCAGATGGCTTTTGCACAATTTCATCAACTAAAACACAGCATCCATACAATGTTGAATCATCAGCAACCTGAAAGATAAAACCAGAAGGTTCAGAAACAACAGCAAGGGAAAAGCAAAATTCAAATTACCACTACAGAAATAATAATTCACAAGAAACTGCAGATTTCAACATAAGTTCAATAAAGCACTCATCCTTTTCACATATTTAAGCCAGATAACAAACAGAAAACAATGCAATCCAGTGACAAATCCAATAGCAAATTGCCTCAAGTCGACACCATAACTGAGTAAAACTAGTAAAGAAGTGCACACTAACAAAAGTGATAGAATCAAAACAAAAGGTAAGAAATTTGCAAAGATCTTCAAAAGAAAAGCGTCACATATTATCTAATGAAAAGCGTCACATATTATCTAATGCATGAATATAAATAGAGGGCAAATATTTCCATCACATGAACAGGAGAGACAGTACATTAAATATCCAATACCTAAAAGACATATCAAAAGGAATGGGAAATCTTGAATGCTGTTGAAGGTTACCTTTAAACGGAAGACAAACAATTGGTCACTTTGTTTAAGATGCTCCTGCAAGACAAGAACATCATCAAGAATCAAATTAGTGACATATCAATCTGAAACCAAAAGAACAGAAAGGATCATTCATTCATTATACAATCATAATTTAGCTCAAATGTAGACAAAGAACTTGAGGGTAATACGGAGCCAACCATAATTATTACAATTTGTACTTGTCAAGTCCAGCACATGCAACACACAAATTTCTAATAACCCAGTGG
This sequence comes from Flueggea neowawraea, assembly GCA_948243855.1. Taxonomy (NCBI): domain Eukaryota; kingdom Viridiplantae; phylum Streptophyta; class Magnoliopsida; order Malpighiales; family Phyllanthaceae; genus Flueggea; species Flueggea neowawraea. The sequence continues at coordinate 651 of CAODLS010137802.1, read as the reverse complement.
GGAGAGAATTCAAAGAGAATGTTTTACCTTTATCTGTATTAAAAACAGAATTAATGGCAGTACTTTCATAATTAAATTCAAAAAAAAAAAAGAAAAAGAGAACACCACTGGAACTTTAAAAGGACTAGCATGACCTATTGTCACTGTTTATCAATCTACCATAGTCTTCTTAATATTATATCAAAGTACCTGACCAAGAAGAATTTCATTCAACTCGCTCATTGAAGGAGTCTTCTCAACAGAATGAACCTTAAGTCAAACCAAATAAAAAAATCAATTCATGGCAATGCAAAAAAAGAACAGAGTAAAAAAAATGCAAATACACTGATAATCTGAAAGCAAATTGATAAATGAAAAAATAAATAAGCACAAAGCCCAGCAATTATAGATCTTACCTCAAGTCCTCCAGGAAAGCAAAATGATAAAAGATCCTTGTATTGAAGAGGCAGCTCTTTTTCAGGGGGGTAGACAAATAAGACCTGAAAGCATTTTGGAAAAAGAAAAAGGAATTCCATCAAAACTGCTATTTCATAGAAACTAGCAATTTGCAAATAAACAGACCTGAACTTTTATGAACAAGATTCCTCACCTGGGGCTCAAGAATGGGTTCAACGCGTGACTGATTCTGACTACCAAGTCCACCTTGAAGCC
>CAODLS010137754.1:0-19234 GCA_948243855.1 Flueggea neowawraea | reverse complement strand
ACATCTACATACTTTGTAAATTCTCTACGTACATTGGTGTCTATAACGTACGTTGTGGATTTGTAACACGTATGTTGATCATGCTATTTTTCAGATAACGTACTTCATATTCTCAGTAACGTACGTTGCCATTTTGCAAAGCTTTGGTTTGCAACTCTAATCTTTCCAACGAGTTTAACTTCAAGTCAAACGTTTTGCTCATCATCAAAACCTTTTGTACATCATCAAAACATATAAGGAACTCAATGTTGATCACCTATGATCCAACAATCTCCCCTTTTTAATGATGACAAAACTTTGAAGAATTAATTAGCTACATCAAAGGCAACACAATTGATCAAGGATTCCATCATTGTCATTTGATTAGTAACATGCAAGAAAGAATGCCAACAAAAAAAATTCTACCCCGTTCAGTCAAATATAACACTCTCCCCCTTTTTGTCATCAATCAACAATATATCAAATTTAAGAATTAATCAGAATATTTACTCCCCCTTTCAAAAATAATTTGTGCATATAACAAAATAAAAAGTCTCTCTCCCTATTTGTTTCAAAACAATGCACATATATGAATCAACACAATCAAAGAATTCATGCAAATAGTAATAATCAAACAAGAAATAAAAATTGCATGAATATAAAAGAATGAAATTTTAAGAAGTACCTAATATGCCAAAAGACATACATTGGCCAACGGATCTCCATCATCACTTGAAGAAGAACTATAATCTCTTATTTTCTTTTTCTTCTTTCTTTCCTTCAACCTCTCTATCTATTTTGTTGATTCTTTTTGTTTTTCAACAACTTCTCGTAAGTTTCTATCCTTTTAGAGTAAAATTTTAGCTCTTCATCATCCTCTTCATCCAAGCTCGTTTCTCCTTCACTCTCCTCTTTTTAAAAATGTGTGGAAGCTTTCAATACCTTCCCATGCTTTGGTTTTCCATCTCTTGATTTGAGCACAATCTCATAATTTATAAGTGACCCAATTAAAGCACTAAACTCCAAAGAATTTAAGTCTTTGGACTCCATGATGGCGGTGATCGTTGCATTCCATTCTTGAGGCAAAGGCCTCAAAATCTTCTTCACCTTATCGCTATTAGATATTGGTCTTCCGAATGAGGCAAGACCATTTGTGATTTCCGCAAAGCGATCAAACATGTTGTTAATGCTTTCATCCTCTTTCATGGAGAATAACTCATAGTCATGTAGAAGTATATTAATCTTGGTTTCCTTGACTTGAGTTGTACCTTCATGAGTGATATCAAGCATTTCCCATATCTCATTGGCATGTTCACAAGAGGAAATTTGGTTGTACCCTTGTTGACTCAAAGCATAATATAATAGTTGGGTAGCTTTGGAATTTCGATTTAAAGACTTCCAATCTTCGTCAATGAAGTTTTTATACTCTTTAGGTGTGCCATATTCATTCTTGGGAATTTTAGGACCAAGAACAATCACCTTCCATAACTCAATAGCATATGATTGGATGAAAATAGTCATCCTTTTCTTCCAAGAATTAAAATTTGACCCATCAAATAAAAGAGGGATATAGAGAGAAGCACCAGAAACACATAGAGGAGAATGACCAAAATCCATTTTGATGATGCAGATCTTTGCTCCAAGGATGTTAAACCTTATTGAATGCAGACCCTCTCTGATACCACTTGTTGGAGAATTTTCAGTCTATGGAATGGATAGCAGAAGCGACTAGAAATGTGAGGAGAGAAATCAACACCAAGAATTTAGAGTGGTTCGACCTACCTTGCCTACATCCACTACCTAAGTCTCACCACTTAGGATTTCCGCTATAATGGTGATTGATTTCGGCTCAATTCAACAAAGCCAAAACAACGAGGTTGATTTTGGCTCAATACCTCCATGGCCTACACAATGTTGTTTTCCTTAGGTTCACAACAAACCTCTATAATGTTGTTTTCTATAGGCTTACAACAAACCTTTCTCACACTCTAAAAATGTATACAAACTGTTTACAACAGATGAAGCTCTATGCTAGAGTTGAATGAATGAGATTGATGTTTGAACTTTGATCTCTAGCTTGATTTGGTGTTCTTGATGGTGAAATTGATTGGAAATTTGACATAATGAATTCTGAGGTTGTTCAACATGTTCTGAGCCTTCTCTTGATGTATTTATAGCATTCCCATGCCATATGACCGTTGCCTTAAAGAAACTAGTTGTTGGAGTGCATTTAATGCTTCTGCAGCTTTCTGTGATCCAGCTAATGTATGTTGTCATTACAAGATGTACATTGATCATGCTACGTTCCAGTTCACGTATGTTGTGCATATTCTGACGTATGTTGATCATGTTAGCTTTTCAGTTGATGTACGTTTCTCTTTTCTCTACGTACGTTGTGCACCTTCACTACGTACATTGTGCATGTATGACGTACGTTATTCTTGGCATGAAATAATCTGGTAGCCGCTGTTTTCTTTCTGTGCCACATCTACGTACTTTGTAAATTCTCTATGTACATTGGTTTCCATAACATACGTTATGGATTTGGAACACGTACGTTGATCATGCTATTTTCCTGATAACATACTCCATATTCTCTGTAATGTATGTTGCAACTTTGCAGAGCTTTGGTTTGCAACTCTAAGCTTTCCAACGTGTTTAAATTCAAGTAAAACATTTTGCTTATCATCAAAACCTTTTGTACATCATAAAAGCATATAAGGAACTCAATGTTGATCACCCATGATCCAATATGCACGTACTAAAGAGAAGACATCTACTGGTTTGAAGACCACTCGGTACTATGCATGCTGCACAAGGGTCTATGCACATAGACGAGACCATAAGGCAAAATTAGATGAATCATGAGACAAGCCTTATCACATTCTAAATCAGTCATGTGCGTATAGAAGAGTAAAAGAGACATCTTTGAGGGACTATTCTACGTACAAAGAAGCATCTTCAACGCATATAGACGAGGATGACAATTGTCTGAATAATACAACCAAAAATCTGTTGCAGTATGTCAGAATTTAAACGGGAATATTCTCTAACGCTGATTCAGAGGATGTCAGGAGAGCATAGTGACTCGCGCACATAGCAGACATGGTTGAGGTGTATTACCTGACAAAATCAAAATGCTCTTCGATATTTGAAATTTAAACATTCTCTGACAGTCACGTGATCTACCAAATGAATGATTTTTGAAGACACGACAACACACACAGAAGCCCTGAGCAACGCAAACAGAACTAATGCTCTGCGCACACAGACGAAGGTTTATGCACGTTGTTATTTGTCAATAACAAGCAGTTGTCAACATACTATATCCAATGCACATAGAAAGAAGAACGCTGCACGTAGAACTCTGATGAAATCATGAACTACGTACGCAGTACTAGTAGTACGCAAGTAGTACGGGTTGACATTAGTAATTACAGCATTTTACAACTCTCTCACAACAGCTATCTTGGATATACAACGACTAGTTTTGAGAGAGCATTTATAAATAGACGTCCCCATTCATGAGGTAACTTAAGAAAAGAGAAAGAAGAGCATATTCTTGAGAGCGTCCAAGCTTTTGTCTTTGTGATTCTTAACTATCTCATTGTGTTCTTGAGTTCTCTTTGCCAACCAAGCTATTTATTTGTTATCTGATTATTAAGTTGGTATAGAAAAATTATTATTCAATCTGAGAATATTGTTGTAATCAAGCTTTGGTTGTAAAGTTTGAAGAAGGTTTAGGTTTGTTTTGTTTGATTCCTTTGAAAAACAAAGAGTGTTGGTTTTCTTGTTTGGTCTAGGAAAAACAAGGTGTAAAAGGTTTTCTTGTGAGCCTAAAAAACAAGAGGTTGTAATGGTTTGCCTCCACCCAAAAGTGAGGAAGACTTAGTCAATTCAAAACTCTCTAATGAGTTAGAGGAGTGGACGTAGGTCAAAAAGGACCAAACCACTATAAATCGAGGACTTCTCTCTTCTTCCCTTCATCCACTTACTGCTATTTATTTCAGTTATTGTTGTTGTGATTTGGATTAGATTTTTGTTTTGATTTAGAAAAATATTGTAAAAGATTTTCAAAAGATTTAATTTTTATCAAAAAATCGAATTCACCTCCCTCTTGGATTGTCATATTGGGACTTATACGGTTAAGGTTTAAGGTTTTAACCAATAGTCAACCAGCCCAAAGGCCCAAACTGGCCAACCAATTTGTTGGCAACGGTCAAATTAAAGGACTGTTGGACCCTTGTTTTTTTATCTTTTTCTTTTTTGATTTTGTCACTATAAAAACCACTCATCCCTCTCAAAATTCTCTCATTTTTATAGTATATTTATTCTTAGAAATACAAAAAATTAATTATTGTGACTATATTTTTTATTATAATAATTTATACAAGTCCAAGCCCATATTTTATTTTTTTCACATTTGTAAAAATTAATTACTTGTATTCCATATTTATTTTAATTATTTGTTGATGAAATAAAGTTCAAGCCCATTTTTTAGTTTTTATTTTTCAGATTTGTACAAATTAATTACTTGTATTACATACTTTTTTAATTATTTTTTAATAAAATTATTATTTATATTTCTTCAATTTTTATTAGTGTTTTTTATTTAAAATATGGTAGAAAATATCTATATTCACAATTACATTTAACAATTAAAAACCGAAACCAAACCGAACCGAACTAGGGCCAAAATTAAATACAACAACATTTAAAAAAAATTCGATTTGAACCGGACCAAACCGGAACCAAAACCGGCGACTAAACCAATCCAAACCGTTGACCGAATGGCCACAAACTAGAGCTGGAACTGAACCACCTCTGGGCGGTTTGGTTCCAGTTCAGTGGTTTTCCATGGCCACGTTGAACGTCTATCACAATGACTTTTAATGTTCACTAAAATCACTTCTCTGAGCAGTTAATTTGCTCATACAGCTCACAATGCCCAGCACTCACTGCCGTCAAAAGTAGTAATGAATCTTACATACATTTCAATCTGAAGAAAGGAACAAAGGAACCTTAATCACTCAGATGTCTTGAGTTTCATACAAGAAATCTTAAAGACAAAAAAGCACCCAATGACAACGAAAAAGGCCAGAAAGGGAAAAGTCAAAAAATTATATAGCATGCTAATTCCCATAAGAAAACAACTTCTTAAACAAAACATTCCCCATCTTTTTGTACTCTATAAATCAACACCAATCAATCCAAAATCACACTCAACCACACACCATAATTAAACATGGCCAATACAGCAACCACTACACGGCCAAGGCCTTACTCAAATCTTCTCAAAATTATTGCAATAGTCATTCTAGCCTTAATAGTCATTGTTGGCTTGGCCGTACTTATTGCATGGCTAATAGTACGACCTAAACGACTCTACTATACCATTGAAGATGGTTCTATCCACGATTTTAACATGAACAATAACCACCTTAATTCCACATATGATGTGGTTATTTCTGCTCATAATCCTAACCATAGAGTCTCTGTTTACTACGACTCAATTGAAGTCTCCGTGGCATACAATGGTCAATCCGTCGCGTTCAACACCGTCGAACCGTTCTACCAGCCACGTCACAACGTGACTCGATTCAATGCGAAACTCGAGGCACATGACGTGGCATTGTCAAAATCCATGGCTAGAGACATGAGGCTTGAGAAGGCTGATGACGAGATTAAGTTGGATATACGCATTAAGGCAAAAATAAGGTACAAAGTTGGTGTCTTCAAGTTTAAACATCATAGTCTCAAGATATTATGTCCTTCGGTGATTGTGCACTTTTCGTCTTCAAGAAACAGCATTGAGAGGGCATTTTGTGATTTGGATTATTAAGCATGAGTGTGATTTATTATTGATGTGGAGGATTACTTTGTCTTATGTTTTTTTAACTAATTTTTTTTTACTTTTCGTTTAACCATTGATGGATTAGTTTGTAACTTAAAATCATTTATTGTGCTTCCGTGTGGTGTGAATTTGTTTCTGTAGTGCTTTTTTTTTTTCTTTTTTGTATTAAAGGATTGGTTACCGTGCGACTCAAATGTAATATTATCTTATAGCTTTGTAATAATATTTTTAATTAAATTTTTGTGCATGCTGATTATATATGATAGGAGATTCATTATTTATATTTCTTTCGTATATGGTTAAAGGAACCAAAACAATTATTTGTGGTAAGTAAAATGGGATATTACCATAAATTAGGTATAATTCTAGTATATTTAGTAAAAAGAAAAAAGAAAAATAAAGCTTTTTAAAAATAGTTATCTATTGAATTTGAAAAATTTTAATGTCAATAAAATTTGTGATCTTTGCTTCGAAAATAAAAAGTAAATTTAATAAGGAAAGATGATTGCCAAGTTTCAGCCATGTGTTTTGAATTTTGAACTGAGAAGAAAAAAGTTGAGCAATAATCGAGATTCTTCTCCCATAACTTCTCCAATTGTTAAGTCAGTATCTTTGGAACGAACTTTGAGATTGTGAAAGGCGTAGAAACACTAACCTTTAGATGAGTAATTAAAAAGGATTTATTAGAAATGGAGGTTCCATGATGGATCATGTGACTGAAAACTACAAATAACCTGAACTTTAAACCTGAATATTTCTCCCTTATGAGCCAAACTTAGTCGTTTTCTATTTGGGATTTCCTCATTATGGGTCAGAGTTTCTGTTCAGGCCTCCTACACCATGGTCTCTTTAAGGCCTTGTCTAGTAAAAACTACTGAGTAAATTATGTGAATTGCCATAATTAAAATACTGAATTTGACAAATAGCACCACATGTTTTTAAATTTTGCAAATGAAAATAAGCTCAATTTTTTTTTTGTTTGTAAATGTCACATTTTCGAAACTAAATCTTGAAAATGCCATATTCAATCAAATAAAACCCAATTTCTCTCTACATTTTCTCACTTTTTTCTTGTGTCTCTCTGCATCTTTTTCTTCCTTCATTCGCCTTCGTTCTCTCTTTTCTTTGGGCTGCCTTTGTTGCTTCTCTATCGCGTTGAACGACATATCGGAATGGAAAGGAGTAGCGTTGTAATATCTCGTCCGTTCTAAGTAGGTTCTCTATAGTATTTAATCTGACTCTGTGATGATTGGGTGTGTTTAATGAGGTTTCTAGCGTCATATATCTCAGTATTGGTGTTCGATAGACCCCTGGAATGGCGAAAATTAAGATTTTGAGGTTTGTATGCGGTAAGGATGCAGTTTTCTGTAGGTAAAGCAGCTGGAGTTCATTATCACACGTTGAAGGATGTCTAGACGCGTATATCGTCATTGGGATGGACCAGGTAATGTGCCTCAGGTCGTCAGCGTGCATTGGAGGTGTTCTGTGCGCGTTGATCATCATTTGGACTTAAATTGTGGGCAAGTGGAGCCATCTACGTGTGTTGTCTGTATAGAGCACACGTTGATCTTAGATCTGGGAGCATGGGGTCATCAAATCCATCGTCTACGCACGCTAAAGCTTAGTCTGCGTGCGTAGGCCCTGAACAATGCGCGTAGAAGCGGCAATAGCATACGTAGATGTGCCTTTTCTGGGTCATTTTAGTGTGCAAGGCAGAGTTTCTGTATTGGGGCTTATAAATACCCCAAATCGATGCAATCTCAGCGATAACTCATTCCCAACCACTAGATACTATCTCATTTATTTCTCTCTGTCCTCATCCACTTCTCATTGCTTCCATTATGATTCTTGAGGTAAGAAACACTCTTTAATCTCCTCTTTTCTTCATTCTTGCTTCATATTTCTTCATCTAGGGTTTTGAACGAATCTTGAAGTTTGGTTTAGATCTCCTTTTTCTGTTGTAAGGGAACTTAAATATGGATAGATTATGGTTGTTTAAGGTTGAAAACATGTGATTCTAGCTTTAGTTTAGGGAGATTTCGTGTTTGAACGAAATGAGTTTATTCCGAGCTTGAGTTTCAAATTTTGATGGATTTCTTGTTAAATTTGGAGTAGTTTCTTATGTGTCTTGATATATTAGAGTTAAAAATGCATGGGTTTGAGTTGGGTGTAGAGATTTAATGATTTGTGTCTATGGGTTCAAGAAATCTAAATTTGAGAATGGTTATTCTCGATGATTTTGAGTTGTTTTGTGGAAATGGATGCTAGATTCGTGCTTAGGAGGTTGATTATAGTCAATGTGAATGATTGGTCGGTCGGGTGTTGATTGAATTGAGATTTTGGCATTTTTTTTGAAATAAGTTTTCTGTCGCCATCGAGGGTTAGATGGCATTTGCATTGCATTGCACTCATACATTCAGTACTGTCACAGTATCACATTTTGATGTTTGTTGTGTTGTATCTGTTGTTGAGTTCATTTTTGATGATGATGAATGCAAAACATCCATGAAAAAGGTGCAAAGTTGGAGACTTGATGATATTCATCAACAACACACGTTAGTGGTATTTAGTGCATGTTGATCATGACGAAAATGACATTAAAGAGCGCTGAGATGGAACCAAGGGATGTTGAATGACGTATAATGGATGAAAATCAGATGCAGTGGCTTCAGGTTTTCATTATTGCAAGCAGCACACCATCAACGTACATTGTTGAGGAATTAGATTGATGAGGAAAAGGTCAAGGCATGCAGAGACACGTTGAAGGATGAACAAGGCGTGTTGATGAGCAAATATGTGATCTTTAAAGAAAAGATCAACGCATGTAGATAGATCAACAACGCACATAGATAGATCAGCAACGCACGTAGACGAGATTAGTTGGACTAGCTGACAAAGCCAAGATGCTCCTTGGGAATTTGAATTCAAATATTCCCTGACATTCTATGACGCAAAATCAAAAGTGCATACTTTGACAGAACGACAACGCATGTAGAAGAAGTCTGGGCAATGTGACTACATTTTGGAAATTTGAAGCAACGCACACAAAACATCATACAAGGCACATTGATCAATGAACAATGCACGTAGAGGAACTACAACGCACGTAGAGGATGATCCACATCAAAGTCGAGACCACTGGAGTTCTATCAACGCATGCAGACTTGCATACAGAGCATATAGAACTCGGATGGAATAATGAACTACGCGCATAGAAGAGGAATAATGCACATGGTGAATGGTGACATCATTACTGAGCAAAATTTGTCTCATTTCACAACGGCGACTTCGAGGCTCCAACGGCTATATTCTTAAGTGTTGCTATAAATAGATGTCCCGGGTCAGAAGAGAAGTAAGAGATATCATTGCTAAGAATTGATATTCACTTTATCTCTCTTCTCTACCTTTATAACCCATTTGAACTATTATATTTGCATATATTTCTGGATTTGAGTGAGCTTACAGTTTGCAATATCTTTGGGTTGATTTGTTACAAGCAAAGTTATTTGCTTGAGGTAAATAGGTTTTCTAATGAGCCTTAGAAAAATAGAGTTTTGGTTTCCTAGTTGATCCCTAAAAAACTATTGGTAACAGTTTTCTAGTTCAACAGGCAAAAACTAGTGGTAACGATTTTCTAGTTGATCCCGCAAAAACTAGTGTAACAGTTTTCTAGTTGATCCCGCAAAAAACTAGTGTAACGGTTTGCTTGTTGATCCCGCAAAAATAAGTTGTTGTAAACGGTTTCCCTCTACCCGGAAGTAAGGAGATAGTTGATTAAACTCTCTAGTGGATCTAGAGAAGTGAACGTAGGTCAAGGAGGACCGAACCACTATAAATCGGATTTGTCTTTCTCTCTCCCTTAATCTCCCTCATTTACTTTACTTGCAATATTTTATTTGTAAATTGATAATTTTATTGCTTCTGCATTTACGCTTTGATTTTGAGTTAAAAAGAACTTTGTTATTTGTGTTAGTTTGCAAAAGATTTTCAACAAAATTTTGAATTTGCTAAAACTTCAATTCACCCCCCTCTTGGAGTGTCATTTCCATTACTGTTTGGGACCGAATAATGTGTTTTCACAATGGACTATTAAAAATATTCTAACATGAAAAGTAAGGACTTAAAATAAGCAAAGAGAGAATAAATGTATGCCAAAGATGACCCTTTCATTATCCCTACCCCCAACTTTGACAATTTCCTCCTGAATCTAAACCCCAAACCCCTCTTTCTCCCATATATTTAAGGTCGCTGCTATGACCTCTTTCTCCAACTCTAGCGGCAACCATTTCTCCAACTCCAACAACATCTAAGAAGACACCAATTCTTCCAATGCTAGAACTCAGCTCCCCAAAGGAGGATCAAAGTTAAAGAAAGGATTGTTAATGTCAAAGGTTCTTACTGAGATTATCAGCATCAATAAGTCTCGCCAAACTAAGCTTATTGGCACCAATCAAAGCTCATAACTTTGGGCCAATTACGGAAGCCACAACTTTCAGTATGTTCCTAAATCCCAAAAAAACAAAGACAACATTTAATTAATGTATCTCGTTGAACTGAAATAAACTCCAACACCAAGAGATCATGAGTTTGATTTCTAATCGAAACAATTAAAATGACTTAATTAGCACAAAAAAAAATTAAAACCCTCAATTAGGGAGTATACCAACGGATTGTAAAATTGGTCAAAGACTAGAATTTGAGGGAGTGAAATTACCAGATTTATTGGAGTATTACGAGAAGAAGATGAAGTTGAGTGCTTTGTGAGACAAATTAGTGTTTAAACAATTGTAATTGCACAGTATGTGTTAATTCAAATATAAGTGTTTAAATAGTGATTGTTTAGTGAAGTTTATCGAACTTATCTAATACATAATATGTAATTTTCACAAGAATCCATATCAAAAGTTATATTATGTGGCATCCCTCTTCTATTTTAGTTGAGTTTTCTCAAATTTTGAAATTTCTCTTATTTTAATTATAAATTATTTAAATAAATAATTACATTAATTTATTTTAAATAGATTAAGAACATGTCATCAATTAGATTAATTCATTACATTAAAATCATTTAATATAGAAGATAAAAAGGTTTTGTAGTTATAGATTAATTATTAGTACGTATGTCATAAATTTTAATAAATAATTACATTGAATTTGTTTTAATATTTAGATGATAAAAAGACTTTTTTTTTCAAAATATAAGGGGAAGTCAAATAAAGTTGGGCTATACCCTCACAACGTCAAGGAAGTGCCAATCCTCTGGTGTCCTCATCCAAAAATTATTTAGTTCCAAGGAGATGTCTTTTAAATATATTAGTGTAAGACTTAGGTGATGTCCAGAGATATCATTAATACTTTGTTATTTTTTATAAATATTCAAGATTTTACAATTAAAAAGTTGTTTAAAATTAAAACAAGTTAATGAAAATTGCATGAATAAGAAGATCATATAATTTGTAAGAATTTCATATTAAATTTCAAAAGATTTTTTTATAAACAATATTTTAAGTACAGTTTGAGAAAGTGTCTTTTTTGTCACATATCAAAATCTTCAATCCAGATATGCTTCTAACTCTTGAAAATGCAACATACATTTATAAGATTAGGATATGTATTATCCACAATTGCTCGAAGTGGATCATTAGAATCTCTCACAGTGTATACCTATTAGACATGCACGTTGTCTTAGGATACTATGAATTTATTTTTATTTTTTTGCAAATATTAAAAATTATAATAAAAAGTTGTTCCAATTTAAAAAAATAAAAATTATACGAATGTAAAAATCGTATAACTATAAAAAAATCTCATAGTAATTGTATGCACACATAGTGATAAACCAAAAATTAATATTCATATACTCCCTATGTCCCATATTGATAGACAAGTTTATTTTTTCACATAGATTAAGAAAGTTAGTTGAAGTTATTAATTTTAGTAGAGTTTTCCAAAAAATCCTTATAACCATCTAATGAGTAATTAATGATACAATTTATTATGCATTTAAGTATGAGTAATTTAGTACAATGTGACATAATTATTGATATTGAAAAGGAAAAAAGCATATAATTTGGGACATACTAAAAAGAAAATGTGGTCTATCTTTGTGGAACGGAGGGAGTGATTATTATGATTATATCTCGTATTAATTGCATGCACACGTAATGAAAATCTTTTTAGTGTTAGACCTGGACATTGTCCCGGAAAACTAAATGAATTTGTTTTTATTTTCTTATAAATATTTAAGATTGTAATAAAAAATTACAGTTCATTATGGAGTTCAACTCCAATAATGATAATAATTCCAAATGGCTAGTAAAATGTGGTTATGATTGATTAAAAAGATCAAGTGAACAGAGGTGATAAAAGCTTCATCTTTCCAAACAGGGAATTAAACATTCATATATAAAGATTATCATACGGTAATTTTATAAATAAAGAACTGTTAAACAAAGATGAAAGATGTACTATTTATAGAAAAGAGGAAAGAAAATTCAAGCTTTATTGTTTTAATAGCAAAAATAACCATTTTCGTTTCCGCGAGCAATACGTAAATGTAGTTTACAGACGAACGCCAACTTATGAAATTTTTATCACATCAATTTTAAACAAACAACACTAAACGGCACCAAATGTTGCATAAATAGAACAGAACGGAACAAATACATGCCTAGCAGAAAAGGCCCGGTAGTCAGAGCAAATGCCTATTAAACCAACAAATAAAATAGAACACCATCCTGAAAACTTGCAATAACGAAATAAAAGAATAGAAAATTACATATGTTGTTGCCTCATAAAATAAACAACAATAATGATGAGTACTCGAACAATTAGAAATCGTGAATGTCGTCTCAAAACCTGTAAGCACAGAAAACGATGAGATTCAATTGTTCTCCGAGAGAATCCCTGACGCTTAAGTCAATAAAGAATTCAGCAGAGTAACGACTTGTGTAGTGAATAGCACGTACCTCCATATGTTATCCTTGATGTCTATTTATAAAGTGACAACTAAATAAGTATTAAAACCTCATAATGTTTCGTCTTAATGATACTTATAACATTTCTATTATAACCTGAAATTAAACATATTTAATAAGCTTTTTACCACGTCTCATCAATTGCTCCCTACTTTTTTTTTCGGGTTTTCTGGAAATAAGAGTATAATGAGTCGAGCCCATTGCGTACATTCAAAGTAAGGGCATTACTGGAATTATTTCTTCAAATAGGGAGTGAGATGCCTATTCTTCAGAAATATAGGGGTTTGATACGTCGTTTTCCGTTTTTCATGGCTTGCTTCCTAGAATCTCTTCTTTCCAATCTTCCTTCCTCTTTTGATCTCGATCCCGCCTAACTAATTTGCGTCCTCTTTATTTCCCTTTCAATTTAATTGCTTGATTCCCCGCAAATCAATCTCAAATTGGAATGTTTCTGTGGATAAAACCTTTCCAATTTACAACTTTCTTTTATTGTTGTTTGCTGCTAATTTCAATCAATTTCAACCTTGATTTTTGCCAAAAACCAACAGAACCATTTGGCTCTCACCTTCATTCTTCCTTCTGACACTTTTCGTCTTTTCTTGGTCAATTTTTCTGTTCTTCCTCTTGCTGCTTGACTTGCTCGGTTTGCTCTTTTTTTTTTTTCTTTTTTTTTCTCTTTCGTTTTTGTTTTGCTTCTCTTCTTCTTCTCTCTTCTTTTTTCTTTCCCTAGGTGTTGCACAACCTATCTAGTGACAATATCGTGAGAATCCTCAACTGACGATGACCAGAGTGGTGTTTGAAGGTGGCTAGACGTGTTTTGGTGCATGGTTCAATGATGCAAAGGTAGAGGAAAGCTATGGTGCTGAAACGGTGTCGCAAAGCAAGAAAGTCCACCATGATCAATAAAAACGGCGTTCTATTTGTTAAGATTGACAAATGACAGAAGCATGTTGCCATTCGCTGAATGAAACTACATGTCGTTCGCTGACCAAGACAACGTGACATGCTGTTCGCTGACTGAGATCAAATGTCATTCACTGACCGGGATGACATGTCGTTCGGTGACCGAGACGACTTGTCATTTGCAGATCGAAGTGACAGATCGTTCATGAGGCCGGTGACATTTCGTTTGCTACCGAGTCCGAGCGATTGTACACGTGTTTATCACGGATCGGTCAACCTTCAGTTTGAATGACAAGTCGTGTGCTGAGATCCTTTCCGAGTTCCAACAGATCGAACGACAATTCGCTTTGTCGATTATGTGCTCAAACAATCTGGAAGTCAAACGGACCGAGTGACAGATCGTTTTGATGACTGAAACGACGTACTGTTTGATGCTTCTATTAGATGACCACGCATGATGCTTAAAACAACGTGTCACCCAAATCTGTTACACTACCTTCAAGGCGACTTGTCATGCACCGCACCCAACGACTTGCTACATACTTCAGCTTTCGCATACCTTGTCATTTGCTGCACCCTGTCATTTTGTTCATGCCGTTTCATTCCTTGACACTTTTCTTCTTCTTTCTTTTTTTTTTCCTTTTTTTTTTTTACTTCCATTTCTTTTTTCACAGGTTGTTCCTTTTTGGCTCTTTTTGTCTCCGGCAACATTCCCTCATCAAGGAAAATGTTTTTTTTTGCAAGTCACTCCTCTTTGAAAAGGACGTGCCTTTCGAGATGTTTGAGAGACGACGTGCCGTTTGAGATGTTCGAGAGATAATTCGTAGTTTGCAAAATCAGATAACTTGCCATTCTCGAAGCCACACAACTTGTTGTTCACGAAATCATATGACAAGTCGATCATGACACCAAATGACAGACTTGGCGACATGACGCATACCATGTATCCATCTTGGAGAGTAGTTATTTCCATGTATCCATCCTGAAGAGTCGCAGAGTTTGCCAACTTACCTTACGAAGTTCACGGAACTCATCAACTTGCAGATTGCACCGACTCGCCTTGCGAAGTTCACCAACTTGCTTTGCAGAGTCAACCAACTCGCAGAGTTCATCACCTCCATTCCACTTTGCGAAGTTCATCATCTCCACTCCACTTTGCAGAGTTCATCATCTCCACTCCACCTCATGAAATTCGTCATCTTCACTCCACCTCGTGAAGTTCATCATCCCCACCATGCCTCGCGAAGTTTTTCATCTTCGCTCCGCCTCGCAAATTTCTTCATCTCTACTCCACTTCGTGAAGTTCGTCATCCACTTCACCTCATGAAGCTCGTCATCTCCGCTCCACCTTGTGAAGCTCATCATCTCGTTAGGAGTTCACCACCTAGCAGAGTTCATCATTTCCACCAACTTGCGATCGTTCAGGAGTTTTCCTCTAGGTGACAGTGATGAGGGTCCAGCTTTCGCTAGACTTAAGTCTTGCTAGACTAAATCAATTCACCTCACGCTCTTAGGGCATATGCTCCCCAATCACTTTGTTAAGAATCTTGCTTTGACAGGGTTGAGACTGTGCTAGCTCGTACTTGTCAAAGTTTTAACTCTTTTTCAAGCCTTCAAGTTGTATGCGATATTCATGTCTGCAACAAGCACTTGGCTTATCGCAGGCTTTGTACTTGACTATGTACTATATTTAGACTTCCATTGCGTATGTTTTCAATGAGAACTCGATTTCCCATAGGCTTCGTACTCTATTTCCATATTATAGCCTTTGTCATTTTTTCATGGAGCGCTTCCACAGTGAGAGCTTGGTGCACCTGCAAGCTTTTCTACTCATTCCACGTCTTAACGTTTCATCATTAGTCAACACCTGATTTCCCACAGACTTGATGCTTGACTACATGCGATGTTCACATTTCTACTACACGTGTTCTATAGTGAGCACTCAATTTCTCACAAGCTTCATGCTCCATTGCCACATCACAGTCTATCTCTTGATCCCATATTTTCATAGTAAGAGCTCAATTTTTGACACGCTTTTCTACTTACGGTTTAGTTGTTTGCCGCATGCCTTTGGTGAGAGCTTGAGTTTTAACAAACTTTTCTACTCACCCATCGTTAGGATCTTTTTATCCTTTACCGCATGTGTAAATGGTAAGGGCTCGATTTATGGCAAACTTTTGTACTCACTTAATGTATGAACCACGTGAGAGCCCGATTTCTCATAAGTTTTTCTACTCATAGTTTAATTGTTCTCTGCATGCCTTTGGTGAGAGCTTGAGTTTTAACAAGCTTTTCTGCTCATGCAGCCTTAACAAATTTTTATACTTTACCGCTTGCGTAAATAGTGAGAGTCTGATTTCTTGCAAGCTTGTCTACTCACACTGCATCTTGGCGGTTTTTAAGATGGTTATTCGTGTGTTGATAATGATGAGCCCGTTTTCAAACTCACACCACATTCTATCACTTTAGGTTACATGAGTTCGGTTTCCCACAAGCCCTTTTCGTTTTGTGTGGCTAAGCATTCGGCTTGCCTTAACATGTTCTTAATTCACAAGAGTAGTTATTATGCATGAGAGATGGAAAATAAGCATGTCATTTATCTAAGAACAACAACTTACACAAGAAAAAATTCAACAGAAAACTTAAAAAATTTAATTTTCACCACGTCAGAAGTACGACTAGGGGACAAAACCCATGGTTTCGATTGGCACCATGCCTAGTTGCTCCCATGTTGTTCACTTCTTCGATCATCATCTCTCCTTCATGACCTCACACCATTGCCTAGCTCCTCCCTCAATTCTTCAATGTAAACAAATCAGTCCAAATGCCCCTCTTGAACCAAAGTCTCAATTTGATTCTTTACTTCTCGACACTTTTTCGTAGAGTGTCCACTCACATCGTGATATTTACAATATGTGTCCACATTATTTCCCAAAGTATGGCTAGTCTTTAGAGGAAAAGTGATGATCCCTGAGCTTCCTTTTACTGCCAAGATGGTTGACCTCGACTCATTCAGTGGCATGTACTTTTTAAAACAAGGATTAAATAGTGCTATAGAGTTTCACGACTTCTTCCTCTTCCTACTCGGCTCTTTTTAGACCTCTCCCTCATTCCTTTTCTCCTCCTTATCATTCTTAGTCCTTACGATCTTCATGACCTCAGTCTGCAGTATGTACATGTTCATGCGAACAAAGAGATTGCCCAAAGTCTTAGGTTAGTCTAGGGACATCGACTTTTGTAGCTGTACTGATCGTGTTCCCTATAACATTGTAGCCACCGCCACTCTAGGTTGAACATTATGGGCTTCAAGAGTGTCGTTCATGAATCTATCCACATACTATCACAGAGTCTCCTTCTCACTCTATCTTATACTCAGCAAGTACGTGACATCCTTCTTCCGCTTGTTTTTATAATGAAGGCATTGATGAACTCCTTCCTCAATTGGACAAAGCAAGAGTTATTGGGAACACAAGACACATGATGACATCTTCCCATCCATGAAGTATCATGATGGCTTCGTAATTTTGGACGTGCTCGTGAAGGTCCTCTTTTCCTGAGAAAGTCAGAAATAATGAAATCTTGAACTTTGGAAGAAATGGTTTTCCTATAACCTTCTTCGTGAGTGGAACTTTGTCTCTCTGCTGCTCTTCCTTCACAGGAACCAATCTTTTTCTTGCGAACTTCCTCGATCATCTTCTTCATATCCACTACTTTCTAAACATTCATTGAAGACTATGGCTCCACTTGAGCCTTGTTCAGAGGAACCATAGGTTCTCCCTTACAGGTGCTCTCCATCACTTCAGGAGAGTTATCTCTCTTAGATGTAACTCGAGCTTCAAGCCAGAAGCGTTGAAGTGTTATTGACGAGGTGGAGGATTTGGTTGCTAAGGAACATTAGAGAGTCAATGGTTGCTTTCTTGTTAAACATTGCATCTTCTCATTGGCTCTCCATTTAGAACAAAGGCTTGCAAAGTGGGTGGAAGGACTACTTAAGGAAGGAACTGCTGAAGCAGGGATGCCATCTCACCGAGAGCTTTGTGGTTCTTCTCGTTCTACCTCCTTAGTGTCTTGTAGTCGATAAATGGAACGATAAGGATGACACCTCCAGAGGCTCTGACTTCAACACCAACTCCTCTTATGTCCTCCTCGTGATGACCGTTTAGGTGGGAAAGCGTCTACACAATGGTAACCAAGTAGGTGTTGTTGGTGAACTTCTTAAATGGCTACGAGCAAGGCTTTTCATTCATTTCCCATAGACAATGCCAATTATTATTGCCTTAGAATTGAACAACAATAATTATGAGTACTTGAACAATTGGTGTTAGTTTTGTGCCCTAGTCCAATCATTCTTGTACATCGTCATTTGATTTATTATTTAATAAAGAAGCATTTGATTTCATATCTATGAAATAATATGTTTTATAAAGATGAAACCTTCCATGAATAGTTTATTCTTCATTATGTCATCAAGTATGAATTGATAGTAAAACCATAAGGCAAAAGAAATACTATTCTAAATGTACCAAATCAATTGTTATCATGGGAATGATAACGAATTAAGGTTAGCATGTTGCTAAGTGGATAATCATGTTTTATTGACTGTGGATATGAGATATCACTTAGAACATAGATACATGTTAGGAAACATATATTGGACTGACCCGCTATGAAAGCACTTCATGGATTGATGTCACAAGTAGCTTTCATGCAGTGGTAATAGTTGATTCCTTTAATTGAAACTCATTATCGAATCCTACATAAGGAATCACATGTTTTAACTTAGTCAAACGTTATCCATAATAGGGTTCAATAAAGGCTACGATTGGATATGTCACGAAACTTGTAGAGGAGTGATAGTGATAATGATGAATTTGTTCCTCTTATGAAGAGAGATATCTCTAGACCACTTAATGAGTAGGGTTGATGGAATGTATGCATACTCAAATGAGTTGATAAAAGGGTTATCAATGTCATTTGTTATATCAATCTACTTGGGATCAAGAAACACATTAAGTAATATAAGGTTAATATGTAACTATGCATTATGCTTAATCCAGATATCGCGAGACAAAATGGCTAAATATCAAACTTTGAAAAGTTAACTCGGATCACCGACTCCACTTGATTTTAGATTGCCAGAATGTATTACTAGATACTGCCTATGGAAAATGGGCCCAAGTTTTGGGACAAGGCTCATTGCCAATTTTGAGTGGGTCTATTAGGTCACATACTAGAACGAATTGGATTGGATTAATAATATTCTCTATTGTGGTAATTGAATTATTAAGATGATTAATTTGATTGATCATTAATAATTCAGGGTTTTAGAAGTTTATGTCTTAAATATGATATAAGACATTATCCATTAATGTAATGGACTTTTAATATAAATTACTTATTATTATGTGTGACATAATTCAGCCCATGTATTAATAATATAGTGATTTATTTAATGCTAATATATCATATAATTAAAAGCCCAATAACCATTAATAATCCTTGGAAATTCGGCACACACTTC
>CAODLS010137611.1:0-12501 GCA_948243855.1 Flueggea neowawraea | reverse complement strand
AGTCTGCCCTGCTCTTGCCGTACGACCAACCCGATGAATATATGTCTTGATATAAGAAGGCATATCATAATTAATGACATTCCTCACCCCCTCAACATCCATTCCACGAGTCATTGCATCAGAGGAAACAAGAACATGTATTTCTCCCTCACGAAAGGCCTTCAATGTCTTGCTGCAGTATACATTTTGTACAGTCATTATAACAATAGCTATTGGTAATTTAAATGCCACCTCATGAATAAATTAGAGATAACTCAGAAATGTGCTTTAAATATATACTGCTAGTTAACATGTTCAGGCACAACTCAGAATTTTTTTCTACTTGTAGTTGCTTTCTTCTGACATATTTTTACGAAAATATTGTTGCGTTTTGCGAAAAGAACAATAAAACCAAAACTGCTCTATTTTACATCCATAAGGAGAAAAATGATAGCTTATTCATATACAAACAAAGGGTTGAAAGGAGTCTCATGAATGTTCAACTAATGTTGGGTAGAAAAAAGGAACACAAGCTTAGCTTAACATATTCTATCATGAGTTTCTACATATCAAAAAAGAAGACAAGAAAATGCCCTCAACATAAAATCCAAAGATTACCTTCTCAAAGACTGGCATTGACGTCTTGAATACTCCTTGATCTTCAATTTCAAGTCACCAAAAAAGTTCAGAAAGGTGCAAAGCATATGAGTTAATTTTACAGATGGTGTAAATACAATACACTTCTCCCCTTCTAAATTTTGTAGAAGTGCAACCAAGTATAGGGGTTTCCACTTGGACTTACAGATCTGCATGAAAGATAAAGTTCGTTTATCAAGGTAATAACAGCCATTAGATTTGGAATAGAGCATTTGCAACGGAATACCAATCTATACGACTCTAATTTTTCTGGAAGCTGGTAACGTCTTTGTCCAGTTGTCAAGAATAAGGGGTGATGCAGATCAAGTTGTACGAGCTTGCTTGGATCTTGGGTTAATGTAGCAGACAAAACCATCTTCGCAAGCCTAGGATAGGCTTTTCCCTTAAAGCCCCTTTCAATGCCACTGCAACAAAATAGAAATAAACATTACCATGACTACACGAGACGTTGTATATTTATAATCTATAACTTTTGGCATGGTAAATGAGAAACCTGTTAGCTGCTAAAAACATACAGTGATTCTAACCACCCAGCGATCATGTCGAGATTAATTCAAGTACCAGATAAAAAAGTAATACTTTTGAGTATCAGCAACTTGCAAGTTTATTGGGAAGAAGTGAATAGTTAGGGTATGATCATGTCTAAGAAGCACAAAGGAGATTAGTAGGTTAGATCTTTACCATCTCCTTATGGTTCTTAATGGCCCAAGTGTGCAAGGGGGATAACTATCACCATCTGGTATAAGAGTTTCATCGTGAGAACTAGCCATTTTGAGCACAGTAGGAAGCCATGCCTGATATGCTTCCCTGAGCAAGCGATCTGTCTCATCAACAACCTGTAATAGTTTATTCTGTCATAATATGTTTACAATAGCAGAATAAATGCACCTTAAGCCATTGCATTCATACAAAGGTCTGATTATTGATTGAGTCAAACTAATTAGTTTTCTATACCAATTTCCGTTTTGTATGAAAAAAAAATGCAAAAGTTCAAAAATAAATAAACAAAATGTTGAGTTGTTACACCCAATACAACTTTTTGCCATGCTGAATATCACAATCCCACAACATTTTGGTGCCATAAAAGTTAATCCACAATACATATATTCCTCCATATGCTCATATGATACTTTAATAGAGGAAACATATATAAATTGTAAAGAACTAGCAATTGTTTATTTAAACTGAATGAAGGTTGACTTGAGACATATATTCAATTCCATGCCTTTCAGAGATTCGTCGAAGAATCATTAGAGACCAAATAGAACAGATTAATAAAGACACAATTTAAAAATATCAGGATAACTAGAGGATTTCGCAATGTGCCACTTACAAGATAACACAGGTGCCCAAGTGTAAACCCTTTAGTATAATTTATATGATCCATAAGCCTTCCAGGAGTTGCCACTAGTATATCTACAGAACCCTGTAACTCCAGTGGCAAATCATCCGGGCCATAGCATATACCTGCCTCAGAATGAGGCCTTTTAACAAGTTGTGAAATTTCATCAGCAATAGAAGATTGGCCAACAGCCAAACCAACAGACAATCCCACCACAGGCGCAAAAGCAGTAAAAACCTCTTTAACCTGAATCAAACAATAAAAAAGCATGCATCTTTAAAATGTGCATTGACATTTATACAGGAAAAAAGAATCAGACAGCCATAAGAATCAAAATAAACCTGCAAGGCCAAATCACGGGTAGGCAAAACCACGAGAGCACGGAGACACCTAACAGCCCTAGGTGAAAGCTTTTGCAAAATGGGTAAAGCATAAGCTAAAGTCTTGCCACTTCCAGTTGGTGAATTAATGCAAACATCTCTCTCGAAGGAACCAGGTCCTATAGTCTCCTGCCAAACCGCAATCTGTACGGGAAAAAGGGAAGAGAAACCCATATTCTCCAATGCCCTCTTCAACCTGAAACCAAACCCGTCCAATTAATTAATCAACAATGCGATTTGAAGTATAAGAAGAAAAAAACAGGTATGAACTTTATTATTGGAACCTGGGGTCAAGGCAAGGGACGAGATGAAGAGGGCATGGTTGAAATTTAGCGACATCAACAGGGCTTCTCATCCATGGCAATATTGGCACTTTGTTCCTTGTCTTTGTTGTTGATTCCTCCATTGCTTGTTCTCCCTCTGTCTTTCTGCGCTCTTCTTCCTCGGTTTTTTCCTTAAACCCTTGTTAAGCCACCAACTAGGGTTTTCGCAATGCAGGACCGGGACGGGAATGGGGAAGAGATGGGCTGGCTCATCAACTTCTGTGGCCCAACTGACTAGGCCTTGTCTAAGATTTTATTTAAGATATTAGATTTTAAATAACTTATTTACGGTTTATATTATTAGAATATTTGATATACAACGTATTTAAAAAGATATATAATTTATTTTTTAAAATACTTAATCTCTTATCTATGTAAAATAATCCTCTCCAAACAAAACCTTGTAGTTGAGTGTTGAATGTAGCAAATTTTTCTTTCTTTATAAAAAAAAACTTTGTTTCATAAGTTATTTTGTTTGCTCCCAATTTCTTAGTATTAAAGACGATTTCAGTAATAACAAGTTACGGATCAATTAGTTAAAATACATATTATTTTAATCGTAATTCTAACTCCTTGCTTTGAGTTTGAAAATAAATGAAATATTTTGCATAAAGGTCTATTTTCCATATTTTAAAATAACTAGTAGTTAAATAGCAACCGCAAGAGGTACAGATGTCCAAGTCTGAGATTAACATAGCACTTAAAATGATAAGAATGCTTTGTAGTTGACATGAGACGTAATAATATGGCTGACTTCGATCCTTTAATTAGAACAACAAAGCATATAATGTCGCTATTTTATTTGATTCCAAAAGTTGGTAAACCACGATAATATTTTTTATGAACTCTTTTTTTTAATCGCTCAATGCTTCTTTTGTCCGAGTCATTGACCATATTATTACTTTAAATTAAACAAAAAATTATCCACAGTTATATTTTAGCATTTGTTTTAGTGGTGTTACCTGCATGTGTGCAAGACATATGGCGCGCATAGCCATTGTTACAAGAACTGAAGTAGATGTTCGATATTTGAATTCAGATGTTACATTTAGCAAAAAGGTTTCGGTTAGCTACACATGTAGGGAATTTGACACGCATGGAATAGCAGTTTGAACCTCGGATCCTCGAAGGGTAGACATCGTGAGACTTGAGCAAACACCTTAAGAAGGGAAGTTCGGGGAGAGCTAACCCGAAGTAGCGGGACTCCCTTGAGGACAGAAACTTCAAAATGACCACGCCGAGGGAAACAAAAATTTGGTGGCTAGTCCAAAGCAGTAGCAATTATCCCGAGAACGACATTGGAGGTACGCCTCGAAGGGGACATCCTGATTAACAAAAAATGGGGGATCCAGGGTGAATAGTGAAAAAGAACAAGGCATACTAGCTAAGACATGGCAGTTTTTTGAAGGAACGTGGGAGTTCAAAAGTAGAAGGGATATGTCCAAATGTTAGGATCCACTACGTAGTTTGATGGTTATTGAGCATGAGTATAAAAGAGAAATAAGTAGAATGAGTGGAGATCACACTCTAGATAATCAACTTATTAACTTTAATTTTTGTATTTCATTTTATTTGCAACTAAGGCATAGTCATAGCTTTAGCACTATCGAACCCTAGCATATTGATTTCAATTGTTTACAAGCTGTACGGAGACTAAGTCATTCTATGCTTAGAGTGTAAACTTTAGATTTCTTTCTCACTCATATTATGTACTCTAATTTCTTTGTTTAATATGAAGTTATATTATTTGAAGTCTTTCATCCAATAACCTTACTTAATTACATTACCACTATCACATCGACTTTCAGGCATTATCAAACTCATTACAACTTACCGAGTAATAGCCTCTTGTTACTTTGCTATCTCTCAAGATAGAGTATATCAATATACTCTAAAAACATATTATTCATGAGGCTAAATTACTTATCTTTGGTACTTGTGTATCCATCAGATGCTACGTGTTTAATAACTATTGTAACAAACCCCAGTTCATTAAATTAAAGATAGAAGTATTAGTATTAAATCGAAGTCGTATCCGGATTGGCTACAATTTTGACATGGAAGATAGCTTTTTTTAGTGTGTATTAATGAAATTATTCTCCAAGGACTGAGAAAGATGATATGGTATAGGAGATATCCCGCACTCCTTGCCGTTAAAACATACAGAACGTTTAGTTTAAGTCATACGTTTCAAATAAAGTGCATTATCCCTTGGCAATGTGTTGAGACCAGTTTAACTGAATCGGGTGAAATATAATATCACTAAAGTGTGGGGCCAATCTAAGTGGCTTGACACTTTAGTAGGGTGATCTTTTCTATAAAAAAATTAAATGGTATTAATATTGATATTCTCAAATCTCAATCCAGCTGATTAAGCATAATTAGATCAATAAGAAACAATTAATAATCATATAGTAATTATCATTATAATATCAAATTAAATAACAGTGTTAGCAATAGATGCTTTCATGTTTTGTTGAATTTAAAGTAGTTGCAATGACAGATTAGATTGGTCAATAATTGGGAAAAGTACTAATCTGTATTATTTATTCAACAGAAACTTCTAATAAGCACGATTATCAATCGCTAATTGAAAATTCCTTTAAGTTTTTTATGTTTAATAATTCGATAGTTGTTTCGATCATCCTAAATGAAAAGAAAAATAAAGTCGATTTATTTACTAAATTATATGTTTATAATTGATTCATGATTGATTTCAATAGGCATAATTTTTTAATTAAAATTAAATACAACGAGATCTATAGCATGTGGCCGACTGGCTCTTCCTTACAGATCGGTACGAGCAAGTGCCAATTTGATTGCTAACTGTTTTTTAAACTTTAATTCCAATTTTGTATGATTATCATTGTCAATTACAATTTATTAAGCCTTATTGCATTGTAATTTTAATTTCTTTTTTACAAAAGACGTGCGATTATTTTGAGATTTAGAGCATTAACAGTCTAAAATTTGATTCATGACATTGTTCACCTAGTACCATTATATAAACCACTAAACTACAACTTTTTTTACATTTTGCATTCCAACATGTCCGTAATTGTAAAATGAAAATAATCCATACATCAAGATTTAAGCATAAACATAAAAGTCTGTAACAAATGAAAGTTGAAACCCACAAACTCCTTGAACAACCAACCGATGCCATTTTATATACTAGCATCTATATATAATCTACCGATTCTGCATTATTTCATTTTTTGAAGGCGTTGACAAGGCTTTCGGTCGTTGAGACGTTACCATTATGATCACACAGTGCAAGCTCCATTTATTTATTTATTTATGTTTGACCTAATTATATAGTGCACGAAATCTCAAATCTTTCAGTTCAGGGGGGAAAAAAAGAAGAAGAATAAACTCTGGAATATTCTATATAATCCCAGCTTCTTCTGATTATGTCATGTTCTGAACCCAGTACTATGGATTGGTGCATGCATTTGACAAATGAAGGGAAAAATTTTCAAAACAATTCAGTTAGCATATAATTATACTTTTTCTTCAATAATATAGGTGATAATATTTTTTATTGAACGAATCCAGTTGAATTCGACTGTGAAGGTACCATAGTTGAGATCATGGGCGGGACAGATCCAGCGCTTAAATTATCTGGATCTTATATATTGAGATAATTGGTTACATCACACTAGTTCTCCAATCCAACTTTTGATTTGTCAAATTTGCGTATCGTCAAATGGTGTTTTGTCCTCTTGCTCTGCAGGTAAGACCTTTGAATCGAAGGGGAAGAAAAATCATAATGACACGCTAATCTGGTAAATTAAGTAGCTTATAGAATGATATATATTTACAAGGACCAGACCTAACACCCCTTAGTTAGTTTAAATTGCGCTAATTATACCTTTTTGAGATGCAAGTATGCATTCACACTTCTCGTAGTTGTATGTGTAAAACTGAAATATAAGAGAGGTGAAGATTAATAACTTCATGTTTTAAGATTTTAAGTAAAAATATGCGATGTTATGTCTATTTATGTATTTAGTCATTAAACTCTCGTGTGATGAGATTCTTGCAATTTTTTCCATCAAGATAATTTCAGATTTAAAATTAATTAATATTTTTAGTTGATTAATTAAATTTAAAATATATATTCTTATAATCTAAAAAAATGTTGTATTTTAATAAAAAAAATTGTAAAACTTACTCCAATCTTCGGTTATAGAAAAAAATTATCCGGTGCTATGCAATTTTCTTTAGGTTCATCGTGATGTCAAATCAACCAGTGTGTTTGGTGGTATAAAACTATTTATTATTATTTCATGAAGTAAAAATGAGGAATTGTTAGTTAAAAAAATTAGAATGAAAGTATGAGACTGATCAAATAGGTTGGATGATTTTACATGTGATGGAAAACGAATTGCACACCAGATGTGTGCTCCTAAGGCCGGTTGTAAACGGGTTAAGAACGGTAGCATTATTGCGTCCCGGGACGCATGCCCGTCCTCCTGCGGGAGGACGAGCTAACTGCGTCAGGAGCGGGGCCATACATTTCTTTTTTTTAAATAATAGACCATTGGATCGTTTTGATCTAACGGTCAGATTTATTCCAAACGGTAATATTACCGTTGGAGTACCGTCGGAGCTGAAAAATTACTCTTTTGTTCCATAACGATTAGTTTTACCCATTTTCCTATAAATACCCTCCTAAACACATTTTTTCTATTATTTCTTCACTTCAAACACTCATTTCTCTCCCTCAAACTTCTCAACTCTTAAAATTTCTCTTCATACTCTCAAATTACTTCCACTCCAATTTTTTTCTCCAAAATTATGGATCACAATAATGAAAATACTCAATCCTCCCAACAAAATAACTCATCAAATTTTGTCAACTATCAATATTCTCAAAATAATCCATCAAATTTTTCCTCTTTCACCAATTATCAATTCAATCCCAACGCTTCATTTTTCTTATTTCCATATCAACATGCACTTTCCAATTTTGGTAATTTCTAAAATTTTACTTCTAATTATTTTTCACAAAATAATCATTTTTCACAAAATAATTCTTTTGGTAATTTTTATTTTAATGTAATATTTTTATTTTAACGAATTATTTTTATTTGAATGAACTATTTTTATTTTAATGAATTTGGGGTAGAAAGTATTAAATGAAGTAATAGATAAAAGTTGGAGATTAAAATAAAATTATATTTAGTAGAAAGCTGAGTAGGCGTTCTGCGAGACTCTTAAAGTAGCCCATGGGTTACGGATGAAAAAACTGAGAGGCTAAAACTTGAGATTTTAATAAAATAATAATAAAAATACTAAATAAACATCCTACAAAACGATTTCAAGAAACATAAATTATGAGTAATCTAAGAATTGTCCACCACATTGGTCCCGGGAAGCGGACAATAATGTTGTGGAATCTAAATTTGGCAATCCAATCAATTCATAGTACGATTTGGAACTAAATTGACAATAATGGTGAACAAATCAAGAAAAGAAACGAACTCCAAATAGTACAGTCCAACACCAGGTAAAAAGCTAACAATGGCAATGCTTAATTACAATTATTAAGCGATTTTATAACCCTAATTGATTCTTGTATTTAATTTAATTCAACACAAATAGTAAAGGGTTTTACGTTTTATTGTCTCCAATTAATAAAAAAATTAATTTTTAGTTTGGTCCGAGGTGATTAAAAACAGAAATGTGTGTATGAAATATATTGTACCGAATGTCTTTAATTACTAAAACTAATTATGACAACTTATAAAAAAATAATTATGACACTTTTTTTTTCTCCACAAAACTCTCGTTATCTTCTGTCTTGCCAATTAGACGATGGAGTTAATATTTGATTAAGATGGGTGTAACTTTCTTTTGTTCATCCAGAAGAACTTGGGACAAATATCCATTTACTTGTTTGACAAGTATTGGAATTTTTTTTTTACGGGACCGATATTGGAATATAGCATTGATTGTCATATTTCATTGCATATTTAGAAAAGTAAGAGCATTTCTAATGCTCTCCTTAAATTAATAATTTTTTAATTATAAAATTTTAATTATATTATTTTTTATCTCAAAAAATAAAGTAAAGAATAGATTTCACTAGTTAAAAATAACTAGTCATAATAACTCTTTATTTTACATGTCATTAATGAAATCAGTGTATTTTATTTTCTCTTTATTCACTCTCTCGTAAATATTTATTTATCTCCTTCAATCACCATTAATCTCTTTTAATTTTATTTATCATTATATGATTTTAGATAGTTGAGTTAAATAGTAATATTGGAGTCAAATAAAATTTTCACTCTTTATATTTAAAAAATATTAATTATACTATCTATTTATACATTAACTATAAAGAGCACTATTAGAGATACTTTAATAAGTTTAAAAAAAATGTATCCTAGATTTTTGTATTGATAGTAGAAATATCCTTTTTCCTTAATCTTTATATATAGTTTAGGGAAAATCACACTTTTATATCAAAATGAAATACTGAGTTTGAAAAATATCTTCCAACAATACCAATTTTGAAAAATGCCAAAAAAATAAAATTCATTTAAAAAATGCCATATTCATGATAAATTGTGATATTTTTTTGAGAAAGTATTTTTTTTGAGAAAAAATGAATTTCAGTAAAAAAATATATAATTTCTTAGGAGGTCTCCAAAAGTCTTCAAAGGGAGTTTTCAATTTTTTTATAAGAATTTCGGTTTAATTTAGAAGGTCTCCAAATGTGTTCAAATCGCACAATTCTTTTATAAAAACTTTGATTCAATAATTTTTTGTATAATTTTTTTAATTAAGTTCAATTATTTGTATATATTTTACAAATTTAAATTTATTTAATGATAATTAATTTGATCACCAAAAGTCTCGAAATGTCTACAAAAAGTCTCCAAATGTAATCACCCCTGCAAAAAATCAATCAAACTCAAAGAAAACCAACCGAAAATCAACAAAATTAACTTGCATAATTAAACCATTAAGTATCACAAAAGCATTAATGAACAAACAATAAAAAGACTTTTATGGAAAGAAAAAATTAAAACTGAGGGCACTTTCGTAATTTTATACAACCAAACAAATGGCAGCAACTAGGTTTTCAACTCTAGCTGTCGCCCATGTAGATTCTCGCTGCAGCCACGTAAATCTCAAAGCAAGAAGCGCATCGCGGAGGAGATTGAAGGAGGTGAGACAAAGACACGAAAAGAACGTCGCGGAGGAAGAAGCATGATGCGAAGAGAGAAGCACGAAATAGAGGAAGAAGCAAGATGCTGAGAGAGAAGTTGTCGCAGAGATCCAGTGGAGCGTGGCGGAGATCCATAGCGAGAGTGTGGAGATTGAAGTCAAGGAATGTCGAGATCGAAACACAGAGAGAAGAGAAGCGATGAAGTGAAAAGGAGACTTGTCGCACTCGAAAGAGAGGAATGACGAAGAAAGAGAAATGACAGAGAAGAAGGGAAGGGCGGCATACATGAGAGCTAGGGTTTGGGGAGAGTGAGAGGGAAGAGAGACATTAGGGAAACGAGGTGTGAGAGATGGGAGATGAGAGAGAAAAAATGGATAAAATGAATGAAAAATTGAATTTTTATTTGATTGGATATAGCATATTTAAGAACTAAATTTTAAAAAATGATAAATAAATAAGCTAAATTTAAAAATATGTTATTCTACTAATTATCAAAGTAAAAATGATTTTTATCAAAATCTGAATTTCATTTGAGACATATGGCATAATTAACTCTATAATTTATACAAATCTCTATGATTTTGATCCAACAACAATCCTCAATGAATTGCCCTTCTTCTTTTTCTCCCCCTGTTTTATGTATACATTTGTTAAAAAATCTCATGCTTAGCTAAACAACATAACTGTCGTTTGAAAACTTTTATTGCCATTAGCATGAGTCCCGCACTATGCGGTGAAAATTTTTCAAGCAACTAAATCATTTTATTAATTGAAATTAAAATAGTTTTTTGGCAATTTATTCAAATGTGGAAGTGAAAATATATCGGGCCATTTTTATTTAAATAATAATGAATATAAATATTTAATTGACAACAAATTTATACTTTCTTCATATTGCGCATATAAATTTTGAAAAACTTCTTTATATATAACATTTTTTATGGAGTTGTATGAATTGTTTTTCTTGTTGCCAATGAGTATCCAACTTTACTTTTGACTCTGAAAACAGTAACTTACATTTGACCATGACAAAATACATGTTTAGGGAGATAAAAACCAACATGTAAAAAAGATTGTTCTTGACTTTTGTTGATTGTTATGACAAAACAAACAATTAATGAAAATTGTCTTATTTGGAACTTGAAAGGTAATTTGAAATCTGATGGCGTCAAAAGCATTCCAGGTATGAAAATCCTATGTCCGATGTTGCATCCAGATATAATTTCACCTTCTATCACACGCTTTCCTAACTGTGTGATTATTAATCTCGTACCATTGTACATACTAGATGATTGGTCTATACTACGAAGCAACATGGCAGAAGTTAGCTTATGATTTGGCATACCATAAGCTGTGATATTGTTCAAAAATTATGGCGTGTAAACATCATCGTGGCTGTGTGAAGTTTCAACGACTTTGCTTATGTCGTTTTCAAAGAAATAATTGTTTTTATATTGGCCACGTTTTTGTAGTATACCAAATGTACTTCCAAATATATGACAATCTACTCGATTTAACTCAAATAGAATTTACAAATCATAAATGCACAAATATTTTAAAAGAAATTTGTTTGAAAACACAAATTATAAGGGAGAATTACACTTTTATAACAACATAAAATACCAATTTTCAAAAATGGAACTTCAAAAACTAATTTGCAAAAATAACAGATTAGAGAAACTAATTTGTAAAAATGTCATTTTCATGAGACATCGCGATATTTTTGCGAGAAATTGATTTTTCGCTAGAAAATCAAATCAAGCAGAAAAAATCTATAAGGGACTTCACTGGAGGTCTCCATAAGTCTGTAAGGACTCCAGAGTCTTCACTAGAGGTCTCCAGAGATCTCTAGGGTCTCTACTGAAGGTCTTCAAGGATCTTTACTAGAGATCTCGAATGGTCTCCAATGGTCTCTTTTATTAAGACGAATTTTGGGAGTCAATTTTTTTAAAGAAATCTAGCTTAATAATTTTTTTACATATCATTTTTTAAATTATATATGTTTATAAATTATTTGTTTTAACAAAAAATTTTAGACAATAATAAATCTGGAAAATATTTTTTTAAGGTCTTCAGAGGTCTCTTGGGGTCTCCAGAAACGTCGTGGATGAGAGAGGAAAAGAGGATGGTGGCGGGATGGAGGGACAACTGAGGGTGTGGAGAGAAAGATTTGTGGGAGGGAGGGACGAAGAAAAGACAGAAACGAAAGAGAGACAATGGCAGCGCGAGGGAGGGATGAGAGAAGATGACAGAGAAGAGAGAAAGAGAGGAAAAGAGAAGCGGTGTCGGAGAAGGCGAGTGATGGCGGCGGCCCGAGACATAGGAGACCGGAGAGGAATGGCGGCTAGGGTTTGGGTGGAGAGGAAGAGAGAAAGAAAGAAGAACATAAAGAGAGAAACTGAAGAGAGAGAAAATTTTGTGAAAATGGGAAGAAAAATTGAATTTTATTTGATATTTAATCTAGCATTTTAAAAAATAATGAGTTTAAAAATGTCATTCTTAAAAGTCAAAATTAAGTGTGGTATTGTTACAAATTAGAATTTTAAAAGTGACACCTAAAATAATTAACTCTACAATAATACTATGAATCTCTTTTGTTTGGATGTATCCATCGAAACTTCTAAATCATTCTAT
>CAODLS010137550.1:0-10711 GCA_948243855.1 Flueggea neowawraea | reverse complement strand
TTTTTAGAAGCATTGAAGATGAGACTGAAAGAACTTCCTAATGGAACTATAATAACTAGGATTCAACCAGCTAGGCAAAATTGTCTAGCTGAAGGGAGTTGCATTATTTGGACTGACGGCAAAGTGGTTCGGAACATTTGTCTTAGACTAAGAAATGTGGAATGTGGAGAATTGGAACTTCAGTTGCAATGAATTGATGTTCCTGGGTCTAGAGGTTTATAATATTGCACCTACGTATCTGCTTATTGCTCAAAACAAAATTTATGGAATATAAATTTCTCTAGAAAAGGGTGAGTTTTTATTGGATTATGATAAATTTAGGCCTAAATGTTCTGTCTGATGTTTATTATTCAGCATATCGTACTAACTTTTTTTTTATTAGTCACGGAGCGTTTGTCATTTAAAATTTTATATATATTTATCATTGAGATTAACTCAAGTAATTGGTGCGTGCGTTGTTGACCCAATGCAATACCAATACTCTATAGAAAGCCTCACAGAATAGCCAGTGTTGAGTTTTGGCCATGGGTGGTTAACATAATGTAACAGTCGCTAGGTTAAACCGATAAATGGATACAACAACCCCAAAAAGTTTAGTCAATTAAAAATAATTTTTTCTTATAATAGTTACTATTTAGTGGTGGAACCAGGAATTTGTATTTTGAGGATGGAGTTTGTTCAAATTTTTGGTTTCCATAGTAATCACAATACTATTATTGAAAACACTCAACAAAAGAAATTATTTTTTGTGAAGACGTTGAAAAAACAGACTGTAACTTGTGCATCTAAATTTAAAACCGTTAACTAAAACTTCAATTCAATAAAATAAAACAAGCTTCAATTCCAACATCCCAATAGCAAAAAGTGACCTGCTAATAAATGAAGTAGAAGTCAATTTGTAGCTAAACTACGAGTTATTTATTAAACTAATTAACATTTGAATTTTACAAATACTAATTAGGTTTGATATGAAACTAATCAATATCAATTAATAAACCATTTGAGCTTTGGTCGTAATTATTTGGATCATGTCATATCAGTTTTTTTTTTGTTGCAATCCTTACGAGAATTATGTAGGATTTATATGTTATTATTGCCTTTCCAAAATTGAGGAATTATGTTTTGTGCCTATCACTGGACTTATTGTGTTCATCGTGGAATGCTCAAGAAATTAACTAGTCAAAAAATTAACAAACAAGTTTTAATATTGTAATTAAAGTTAAAACGTTGAATAATTTCAACGGAGTCAATATTAATTTATCACCAATTAGATTTGATAATATTGTGGTAATTTTCAACATGGATCAATTTATCTCATTCTTCAGTCTTTCTTTTTTTGACTAAAAAGAGCCGAAGCATCCCAAAAACATGCACTTGGCCGACTGAATGTCTTGACAAGTTAATCTTGTAATCCAGCCTCAAGTTATTTCAACACACCTTGCATCTCTCCAGGGTACCCTAGAAAATCTGGAAAAAAAAAAAAGAAAACACCCCAAGTCATCCTCAACTCCAATACTAAGAGATTGAAAGTTCAAATTTTAATGGGAGCAAAAATGACTTATAAAAAAATGGTCATCCCTCAACTTTGATTTGTTCAATTGCATTGCAAATTCTCTTTGGATGAACGGATGGGTTCCAGTACTCTTCCCAGCATGAGTCCAGTTAATACTAAACATTTATGCCACAAGCATAAGATTATCTCCACATAAACTTTAAGCTTTGATACGACTTGTCATGAGCGGCAACTGTATATCACTTACTCCAGATAGTGGCTAAGTCAACCTTCTTAGTGGACGTTAGATTTATTCGGATATAAGGAGTCTCTAGGATAAGCCACACATTTCATCAAAATATTCTAGTTTAATGCTTTTTAAACTTTTATTTTTTGTATATATTTTTATTTTTACTCAGCAGGAAGTGTTCTTAATTGAGTATTAGTCGAGTAGCAGAACCAGAGTGCAAATTAATGAATAGAATTGTGCAATAAAAATTTGAAAATGGCATTTCATCAATATTTTCTCTCAATTTTTCTCAAGCAAATTAACACCATCTATAAGATAAACTGGTATCTTCCAGCTAGAATTTGAAGTCGTAACTTGATCTCAATCATGATGAAGACTTGGTATATGCTACATCCTTAAGTCTGTTCAATTTAATGAAAGAAAAAAAGAACTTCATTCGGTTCGAAAAAGCCATAATTATTTATAATTATTTTTCCCAGATTTAGTTTGATATAACCATGATAACTCAATGACTAAGAGTGTATGGATTACATATTACTACTACATATACTTAAATAATATCTGATCCGAGAATTGATCCAACCCGAGTTGCCTATGTATATGCTTTTGTTGTTGATAAATAATATTTTCTTACTTGAGAGGATTTTGAGGGAGCCATTATTTGATAGACATATGGATGGTACTCTTTTGATGTTTTGGTGTTTAAATATATTTTATAGTGTTCATAATTAATTTGAACTTTTGAACTTCATTCCTCATTATGTCACTTCCGATCCTACATTTGAGTCATGGGCTCTAACCACCATAGTTTGATTTGTTCTCGTTATAATCACCTATTTTTACGAGCACCTACTCTTTGTTTTTTTCTTATAAAGTATACAAATGATTTTATATATAAATTCTAAATGTGTTTGATTTGCTTTCATTATAATCATCATATTTGTTTTTTTAGAACCATATCAATTAAAAAAATCTAAATTTTTAAAATCTTAAACCAAAAATTAAGCTTGCGCCATGCGCAAATATTCAAACTAGTAAATGACTAAAACTCGACTAGAAGGAAAATGTATTTTACACAAATAAACTAAACGTAGTAAAGATTCATCATTAATGCATTTTCAATCATTTAATAACTAACAAAATTGAAACAATTATTAGAAAAATCTAAACAAAAGGATATTAAAAAGAGATTTAGAAGCAACACACTTGTAAATCAAATTGTTGCAAATCGTTAATGTGCTTGTATAAACATATCTATCGACCACTTGTTTTTTCTTGTAGTGGGTATATGGGCAATTTCAATTTCATAACAAAGTTTCTCAAATGCCTCAGTGTCTAGGCTTAGTTTGAGATCATAACATTCCAACAGACCACTTTTTTTGTTGGTACAACTTTAAATACATTTACTGCTGGTGCTGGTTGAACTTCTTGATAATAAATAACAAGAAATAACCATATTCCAACTCATAAAATCTCAGTTATTTCATCAAACAGTTGCACAACATCACCAAACAAAAGGATAGATCCTATGAGTAACAAAAAATATGGATCTTCTAAGGCCGAAACAACAACATCAAATAAGACACCACATTTCAACAAGTGGGTAATGAAAAGATGAATTTTATGAGTAACAAAAACGACTTCTATTCAAAGTTAGACGTCTTCACCTCTTCACTTTCGCTGTTACTTAAGTTTCTCAATTTCCTAGGTGAAAATCTACGGTTTTTTGACAGTTTTGTTACAGAAAATAATGGACTTCTTCATGGGGAAAACGGCGTTTTAGGGTTCATGTTTAGAACGTTTGTGTGTTTGCTATGATTTAGGGATTTTATTTGATCTTCAATTGCTGTGAAGATGACACTAACCGGGAAAAACTCAACTCTTTTTTTTATTTTTTCCATTAGGAGCGGGAAACATGTGTGGGCAATATTAATCTATCGGGTTCCACATCAACATGACATGTGGCATTTCTAAATGATATGTAATGCCAACGTGTCATGTTAAGCTCCACCTGGCAGTGTTTAGATCGGATTTTGAGAAGAAAACAAATGGAGTGACCACTTGGAACACATTTTAAGCTTTATATAACAAGCCTGAAAAAATTGTGAATTTTGTGACCAAAGTAAACCAAACCCACACTTTTTTTGGCCATCAATGCAATTAAGCTGTAATGGTGTTACGACTCTTCGAGGTTAGCCTAATTAAGTTGACGGATAAGTGGGTTGCGGTTTTTCTCATAAAAAAACAATAAACTTAATAAAATATAGGTACGATGTTTATCTGATGATGAATTGAAGACAGAAGTAATAATCAAGACTTTAAAGATAGCTTGCTATGTTGCTTCTCTAATGTAACTCAAAATATTAGAACGTCAAGAAAACCAAGTACTGGCTCTGGAACGAAGAGAGAAGGAGTATAAACTTTTCATTCTGCTTAAGTCAGGATACAGATACTGTTTGCAAAGTCTCGACTTTGGACACTCACAAGATTCTAATCATGCATCAACTGGTGCTGGTTAATAGAACTAGTGGATCTGGTTGCATTTTAACTTTCTGTTAATCCACCTGTAATTAAGTGCTGAGTCAGCATGCAAGTTGCTTAGTTTCCCGCCCAAAGTTAGTTACTAGATAGAGGCTTCCAGATCACACTTCCTCTGTTGTATAGAAGAGCAAGTTGTCTGAATTTGTGAGGCACGGTCGGTAATGAATTAGAAAGACAAAAACTTGTTCATCACAAACAACCTTTTTCTTTGTGTACTCCGTTATCTTTTCGTTATAACCAATCATCTGGTCTAGACCCCGAACTATCATCTCGTTTTGGACCCCAATTAGAACCAAGATGGTTCCATGGATATACATACCAAAGCAACCATGAACGTTTTTGGTATTGCTCTTCTCATACTCGAGGATTTATGAGTGATTGAATGCTTTCGATTTCACAAGTCCATGATCATAATCTCTATAAAAACTGAGAAAAAAATAGCTTCCTCGCCCACCAAACGCAACATGGGTTGTTGTCACGAATGTTTCTGCATTCTACACGTGCTCAACAACAGAAACAACTCTGTAGATTTTAGTTGAAATGAGACACCAAAATTAGGTATAAATCAAAGGGTGTCTTCTGTGTCTTCTCCTTTATCTTTGAAGTAAACTGATAAAGAAGGCAAAACTATAGAGAACAAAGGAGTAAAATAGGCAGTGGTTGTCTCTCTGAAAAAAAAACAGAGAAGTAATATGAAATCCCTGGAGATGTCTGTAGGTCATCAAAACATAAACAGCTCCTCTGAACTTCACTAAAAATTTCGATCTCTTGTACTCCAATGTTTATTTTCATTACAACTTGTTACCCGCATTTAATAGACTGAACACGTGACATGCAGGACTAACATCGTAGTTTAGGAAAATAGAACAGGTACCAAGCCTAGGACACTAATTCGAAGATAATGACCGAAATGGGTCATGTTTGATAGATAACCCAAGCCTAGTTGTTAGAGTGAACCTCACACAGACTGACTAGCATACGTGGGACTTCGAACAATTCAGTAACCATTAGAATGTGGGAAGTAAACCCACGATGAGTCCATACGTTTGGGTCATGTTTGGTAGATAACTCAAGCCTAGTCGTTAAAGAGAACCTCACGCAAACTGGCTAGCATACGTGGGACTCCGAACAATATAGTAACCAATAGAATGTGGGAAGTTAACCCACAATGAGTCCATACGTTTTAACGTGGGAGTTACAAAATGGATGTGGAGCTCAGAAGACGTAGGGGCAAACTTGGGCATGGGAAGGGAAAGATGAAGGAAATCGCCACTAAGGCAATTTTTCTACTGTACCATAAATATGAAGAGAGAGCAACAGAACATGAGATCGCATTCCATACATTCAACTCGTTATTATTCTCAAATTACATTCTGCATTTATCTTATGCACTTTACTTTCAACTTAACTATAGCAGTTAGTTCTTTTACCAAGATTAAGTTAATTGTTTATGTCTTATATGACGAGTCACAAATTCTTTCATACTTTCAGCATAAACTTTGGATTCCTTTCTCAGATATTTTAGCTTTTACGTACTTATTTTAGTTCAATTGTTTACGAACTGTCTGGTAAATTACTCTCTCATACTTCAAATGTAAATTTTCATACTTATCTTGTATTATGTACTTTGTATTTGCTTATTCAAAAATCTATAAAATATCATCACCGAGATTTTCTCTATCTACTTTCTTCTCATTTACTCTCTTACTTTATTTTTTGCGTTATGTCCTAAGCACTTAGACATCACCGAATAATTTCCACAAGTTAAGCGGTCAAATCACACTTCACGTTTTTATCCTCGAGGTAATCGTCCTGAGCACCTTCTGTGAAATTTCCCCGAACAACACCACATTCTCAAAATGATTTGAACAGAGACAAATTAAAAGAATAAGGTAACTTGCTAGATAAATTTGCATCAGAACTAATTAATTATCTCATTTGCATTCTCAAGCTAAGAATATATGATATAAATAGATTAATTATATACAATGACGGGGCTGAAAAGGCCACAACGATCACGAAACTTGATCTGGGTTCAAACACCCCCACTCGGTCATTTACATGAGATACATAATCAGCCAAAAAAAGATTTGACAACTTTTAACCAACTCACCATTGTTAAGGCAGCAAATCAGTGCTCGACAAATCTCATTTGCTCGCAATCAGAGGCTTTGAGAAGATAGGAGAAAGCTTCTTCTCCAATTCGACTAATCTGAAATTAAAGATGAAAACAAAGGGAGGAAAAGTGAAGTTACATATAGACAATAACCCGCAAGGAATCTCCAGTTCTTTCTTTTCGAATGAAATCTGAGTAATAGGAAACTTGTAAACTTACATTTCATATTTCTGAAATGCTTCGTTTCGTTTAGCAAAGTATAAGTCACTATCTTTAGGTATATTGCTCAAAGGATTACTGCAAGACAACAAAAATAAAATTCACAGGCCAGCTGCATAATTGAAAGCACAAAACTGAAGACAGATTTGGATTCCCAAATAAATTAAGCTTCAAGGAATCAATTTGTATTCATGAATCATTAAAATGAAGAACAAAGTCATACTTGGAATTGACACTTGCTCTTTCACTTCCAGTCTTCTGAACTTTGGGAGCTGGTAGCTTCTCGACCGGTACTATAATCCACGAGTAGTAACCATAGCTATCCATCATCAATATAGAAAGCACAGAGTAACCTGAAATCATACATCTAAAGACAACAAAACAAGAAAAATTCCCACCTTCTTCTTTTCCCTCCTCTTCAGTATCTTCATATGGCACTTCTTAATATAATGCTGTTACAATACGGCTGTGCTTCAGAGTTAGTTGAGGAAGAGGAAGCTGCCAGTGTTACAAAAACGACAAAGCACTAACATAAGACGGCACCGTTCTACTTATGAAGGAAGGAAGCTCGTTATTCTTGCTGTGGTTGGACTCTAGGCCCATTTTTATTCCACCTTGCTGAAGAATAATTACTTTGTTATTTGTAGATATTTTTTCTTCTTTAATTCCTCTCCAAGGCAGAGGCATCTTCTGGAATTGCTGAGTCCGCGAGATTCTAGGAATTCTGGTATACCAGAGTTTGTCTCCTCTGTTTTTTAATCTTTGTTAGAGTTTCTGGAAGGTGTGAAAAAATGATTCCTACTTCTTGAAAATCTTGTCATGGTATCAGAGAAAGCCTCAATTTTTTTTTTCAGAATTTTTTGGTTGCTTCGTTTCAATGATATCTGCTTTGATTAGAATGTGTTGATTTTCTTCACCCTTCCATTTTTGGATTCATCATGTCAGGACCTTCTTATGCTGCTATAGCTGCCAACCAAGGTCAGCAACACAACCATTCAAACAATCAAAATGCTACCAGACCAGAAGACCACCCTTCTAGCCCTTATTATATGCACCCAAATGAAAACCCAGCTTTGATACTTGTTTCTACACCATTAAATGGCACTAATTATCATTCATGGGCAAGATCTATGCGGGTGTCTTTACTATCCAAAAACAAGTTGAAGTTTATCGATGCCTCTATTAGTATGCCACCCAAGAATGATCCACTTTTTGTTTATTGGGAGAGATGTAATACTATGGTCTTGTCTTGGTTAAAGAGGTCAGTCACATATTCAATAGTCCATAGTGTGATATTGCTTGATTCTGCTGAGGATGTTTGGAAAGACCTGGAAGAACGTTTTGCACAAGCGGATTCCTTCCGCATCTCAGACCTTCAAGAAGAGATTTACAGTTACAGACAAGGTACTTTCTTTGTTTCAAATTATTACACCCATTTGAAAATGTTGTGGGATGAGCTTTTTAACCTAAGACCTATGCCAAAGTGTCAGTGCAATCCTCAGTGTTCATGTGATCTCTTAAAAACTATCAAGTCCTATCAGGAAGAAGACTGTGTCATAAGGTTTCTAAGAGGCCTAAATGACTCTTATTCCACAGTAAAATCCCAAATCATGCTTATGGACCCTTTACCAGACATTAAAAAGGTTTTTGCTATGGTCTCCCAACATGAACGACAATTGAACAATCCTACACAGATCCCTTTCAGTCAAACCTTTACTGAACCACAGGCTTTCTATGCTAAAACAGACCACAAGAGAAATTTTCAGCAAGCAAAAAAGGCAATTTGCACATACTGTGGAAACTCAGGACACATTGAGGATAAATGTTTTAGAAAACATGGGTTTCCTCCCAATTTCTCACCAACATTTCGAAACAATGGTCCACCCAAAGAACCATATAGACCGAAATATAGAGAGGTCAATTCAGTTGGAACTAACCTGGATGGTTATCCAGTTAATACAGAGGCTAAGGAGGTCACACATGACAGCTCCAACTTTCAGCTCACT
Source organism: Flueggea neowawraea (assembly GCA_948243855.1). Lineage (NCBI taxonomy): Eukaryota > Viridiplantae > Streptophyta > Magnoliopsida > Malpighiales > Phyllanthaceae > Flueggea > Flueggea neowawraea. Next base: position 2,087 of record CAODLS010137550.1, on the reverse strand, counting down.
GCTGAGCAGTATGCCAATGTTCTGCAGCTTTTGCAACAGGTTGGTGATCCCTAGGGGAAGTCAGCAGATGCTCCACAGATCAACACAATTTCTGCTGGACATAAAGGTATACACTCACCTAAACAAAATGCTGATATATGGTCTTCTACATGGATTCTTGATTCCGGTGCTACGGACCATATTGTCTGTTCATTGGATTTTTCACCACCTGCACAAAAATTAAAGGATTAGATGTGAGGCTCCCAAATGGTCAATTTGTTAACGTTACACATGTAGGGACTGTCCAAATTTCTTCCATCACTCTTACCAATGTTTTCTTTATTCCAATTTTTTCTTTCAATCTTATTTCAGTTAGTAAACTTACCAAATCTTGTTCTTATCAACTGACCTTTACCAACTCCATATGTCAAATTCAGGATATAAAGACATTGAAGATGATTGGTTTTGCTAGACAAGTCAATGGCTTATATTCTCTCTCTCCACCAACAAAAGATTATAATCCCTCTTGCAATGCTACCACCAAATCACCAACTCTATGGCACCAAAGACTAGGTCATCTTTCAATCAAACATTACAAATGTTATCTAGAATAGATCCTTCTATAGTTTTTCATTGTATTGAACAATGCAAAATTTGTCATTTTGCAAAACAGAGAAAATTACCTTTTGGTTCTAGTTCCTCTATTGCAAATTCTTGTTTTGATTTGGTACATCTTGACATTTGGGGGTCTTACCATACTCCTTCGGTTCTTGGTTACAAATTTTTACTTACTATAGTTGATGACTATAGTAGGATGACATGGGTGCACATGATGAAACACAAATCTGAAACTAAGCAACTCATTAAGGGGTTTTGTGCCTATGTGGAAAGACAATTTGAGAAGATAATCAAGTGTTTTCGGAGTGACAATGGGATTGAATTTAACATGGCTGAATTTTTTAAATCAAAGGGGATTGTTCATGAAACCAATTGTGTGGAAACACTACAACAAAATGGAAGGGCTGAACGAAAACATCAACACATTCTAAATGTTGCAAGACCATTGAAAATGCAAGCCAATCTACCAACCCGGTTTTGGGCGGACTGTGTTCTTCATGCTATTTACCTAATTAATCGCATTCCTTCACCTCTCTTATCTCACAAATCTCCATATTCTATTTTATTTGGTTCTAACCCAAACCTAACAGCCTTGAAAGTATTCGGTTGTCTTTGTTTTGCCTCCACAAAAGAGGCAAACAGAGGAAAATTTGATACTAGAGCAAGGAAATGTGTGTTTCTTGGTTTTTCTGCAGGGACTAAAGGCTACAAGCTATATGATTTATACTCGAGGCAGTATTTTCTATCTAGAGATGTGATATTCTATGAGGACACTTTCCCCTTTCAATAACAGGATGAAAATAACCTCATTCCTGCTCCTATACTGCCCAACATCTCAGACCCTTCCTCTTATGATATTTTGGACAATACAAACACCACATTCACTCCACCTCCGCCCATAGATCAAACCTTACAGTCACCTTCCATGCCTACATCCCCCCTTACTCATTCAACTTCACCATCACCACCTAGAGTCCGTCACACCACTAGACACATCAAACCTCCTTCTTACTTACAAGATTATGAATGTCCTTCACTTACTCACACCTCTCCTCATGCCTTATCACTGGTCCTTTCCTACAACAACTTATCACCCAAACATAGAACATTCTCAGCTGAAATCACATATCACCAAGCCCCTACATCTTACAAACAAGCTACCAAACATAAGCAATGGCAAGATGCTATTGCTGCCGAATTGAGTGCATTGGAGAATAATCAAACATGGGAACTTACTTTTTTGCCTCCTAGCAAGACGGCAATCGATTGTAAATGGGTCTTCACTTATAAATTTAATGCAGATGGCAGCTTGCAGCTTTGCAAAGGCCGTGTGGTTGCTAAGGGTTTTACACAACAATTTGGGCTAGATTACACTTGAGACTTTTTCTCCTGTTGTCAAGCTCACCACAGTAAGTCTTACTGGCGCTTATAGCTTCACAGGGATGGCATTTACATCAGCTGGACATTAACAACGCCTTCCTACATGGTGA
>CAODLS010137524.1:0-17985 GCA_948243855.1 Flueggea neowawraea | reverse complement strand
TTCTGTGTGGTGTTGAAAATATTGTATAAACATGTGCTCCTCCAAAGGAAGGAAATAACACCACAACATATGATCATATTATGTGTGTTATATACACGACCATATGGACGAAAAAGATTGAAAAATGATCTCATTTTTTCTAGTGTGAGACCCTGCAGTGAACATGTGGTTCTCGGTAATACATACCCTTAGAACCCTTAACACATTCAAGACGTGTAGTTGAGTTTGACTACTTTAACTTGCCGTTAATGGTCATGATTGATTCGACCAAGCGTGACAAGCTAGGCAAGTAAACTTGGCTATGTGGATTGTCTGGTGTAAGAGGGGAAGTTTATTTCTAGACGCATTCACACTAGTCTCATAAGTTTGCTTAGCTAGCTCTCATGTGGTCTGTCACATGATGTGTGAACTATGAGTAAAGTTTTCATGAGATTGATAAGTTCGAAAGCAGCGATTGTGTGGTTACGAACTAGGAGAAAGACATGCATTCTAGCATATTGTGTTGTTGTTGCATATACTATGACATAATGGAGTTGTTCTGCAAGAGACGCCTTCTGGCAGGATTGAGTAAGGAGCTGTTATATATCCCTTACAGGTGTATAGCAATTATGCTCTTATCGTATGTTGGTCGCGCGGTCTATTTGCATGTATGACGAAAGGATCGAACATGGTTATGTGAGTGCTAACCATGTTACATGATGATGTATCATCCCGTCATGTGAGAGTGGGAGATGTTGAAAAAAACAGTTTGTCCATGATGGGTGAACCGAACTCGGTCGGTCAAGGTGTGTACCGGGACGATGGACCGAGCCCAATTGACGAATTCAATTGAGATGGGCCCGTAAAGCCCATGTGTAAGGCCCATGGGCCAAGCCCATTTAAGGGCTTATAAAATGGAAATATCATTCTTTCATGAAGCCACCAAAAACGTGAGAGAGAGGGAAAGGAAGCCTCTTTCTCCATTCACTCCTCGTTCGTCAATGGTCCCGATCCGTGTGGCATTTAGGCTGCGAAACAGACGAGCACTCTCGTCGCCAACCCGACCGTAGTTTGCTCGCAAGACCAACATCGAATCGATCCTAACCTTTGTCTTTCGCTTCTGGTTGGGTCGAGTTTCAGCAGAAATCGAGGTAGGTAACTCAAACATACTATTATATATTGTTTATCTATTAAACCGATTGCTAGATTCTTTCAGTACTTATAAACGATGGCCTCGATTCTTAGTTTAACAACATTTTTCACGATTCAACTTTGGTTATTTGTGAATTAATTAAGCCAAGTACAAACAAAGTTTTACGGAACCATTTCACGAGCGATTCAGGTGATCATTTTGAATCCGTGTTTCATGTGGTGCAACGCATCACTTAAAATCATCCGCGGCCCATCTTGTATGGATGAATGATCAGTTTATGATCCATGAACATTGTTGATTTTTGGATACTATGTTGACATAATTACATAATGCTTCTCATACACCAAAAAGTCACAAATAAAAGGCCAAGATGACAACATTTCCATGTATGTTGGTGCCACTCATGGCGAGAATATGCAATTTCGTGGAGAGTAACTTGTTTTGGATTATAATACATGTTCAACAATTTAAATTAGATAAATTCGAGAGAAAATTTTTCTTGACAAATAACAAAAAATAGAGCTCTAATTTTTCAGTTGATCATTCAATTTTTTTAAAAATTATAAATATATAGATAATCTGTTCATAAAATATTTGGTTGAATTTAAATTCTAAATTGATTAGATATCAAAAAAAAATAATAGTGGATAATTAAGTAAAAAATAAAAAAGTGTAGAAAGTCAATGGGTAAACCAAAGGAGGTACAACTGAAACAAAAGTATCCGTAAGCGTGAAGAAAGGAGCTGTGTGTTGAGGCAGCCGACTAATATATGACTTCCAGAAACACAACTCATACCCCAAAAAAAATAACAAAATAAAAAATAAAAACCAAAAACAAAATTAACAAAGAAGAAGAAAGAGAAAGTGGGGACCGCAGGGAAGGGACTTTATAGAAGTGACGCCATCTAACAACACAAACAATCAAAACTCTACTATTCCTTCCTGATTCTCCCCTATAAATCCCCCGCCTTCCCCTCCTCCCTTTTCCTCCAATTTTCTCTTCTCCATGGCCGAGGAGCTCCAAGAATCCGACGTTATATTCCGTGACCACGACCTCAGCTTCTTCGATTTCCAAAAATTCAACCACCACCGCTTTTCGGCGGCGCACGACAGCTCGCTCCTCTTGTGTAATAACACCAAGAAGAGCAGGAAGAAGACGTCCAACAAGAAGTTGAATTCCACGTCCTTGCCTGTCAATATCCCCAACAATGTGTTCCAGGTGGCGAATATGGACGACCCATTTGTCGACGAGTATGACGGCAGCGAGTTGGTTCCGCCGCATGTCATAGTCCGACGACGGGTTGCCGGGAAGATGGCGTTTTCTGTGTGTACTGGAAATGGTAGGACTTTAAAAGGGAGGGATTTGAGTGAAGTTAGGAATTCAATTCTTAGAATGACTGGGTTCTTAGAATCATGACGACATTTTATCAATTCTTGCCACATTCAAATCAAATAGAGAGAGGAAAAATATTAATTCAATTTCCTTCCTTGTTCATCTTTTTTTTAGTCCCTTATAGATTCTTAGTTATTATTAATTATCACCCCATTAATTTAATTGTAACAGAAAAGAAAAAATGAAGTACAAATGATGTAAGTTTCTTGGAAGGTTTGTGTAGTGTGGTTTTGCTCGGGGATGATTGATGATGATGCTGTCTTAAAGGTTTGGTTTAGTTGTAAAAGTCACATGAATACTGCAGCTTACAGGTTGGTCCGTCTTGGTTTTCTTCTCTTATTGATTTCAAACGCCGGTGAGCATGCATTTGCGCTCCCCCGTCTTGTATTACGGTGCTGGAAGTTTTGTCTTCACTTCACCTTTTCCCCAACATCAAATCTTGCCTTTCTGATTCTGATCACGAGACGGCCGACTTATGTGTGTTTCTGTATCTAAGTATGTATTGTATTCATGCCTTACATTAAATGGGTTGATTAAATTAAAATTAATCTTACGTTTATAATTAATCTCATACTATTGTAATTGTTGTCAACGTCGACAAAGAAATAAACTTGATTCCTTAAAAACGCCTTGTTTTTTCTTTTGCCAGTTAATTTCTGGTTTGTTAATGTTCTATGAAGTTTATAGTTTTGGAAATGTTACTAAACTTCATCAATGTTTAATTATTGAATTCTTGCTATCAGGGGCATCAATTCTGACTTTTTAATCTGCGAAAAATTTAGATAAGGTTAAAGAGACAGAAATTAAATAGTAAATTATGTTGACGAGATACGCTTTAACATGTTACATGTGATTATTGACTAGATAATTAGGCTGCGAACATCATAATTTTCACGTCTGCTTCAATTATAATAAAGTAAATAAAATAAACGTTTGGACATAAAGCCTATACTAGATGAGTTTTATTTAATATATTCAGTTTGAGGGACGAAAGATTCAGAAAAGCTATTATGAATGTCAATTATTCTGATCCAAAATAACGATTTCTTGTTGGCGCTGTGTTTAACTTTTTGTAGATTAATTGAGAACTTAACCTTGCTTTTTCCTTGTAATTATCAAAAGAATATACGCAAAGTGAGCTGAGGTTCACATTATTCACGTTTAATTAATTGACTTTTTAACCTTTTTAATAAAAAAACGGACTTAACTTAAATTAAGTAACATTGTTGCAAACTGCAATATATAATTCCTGTTCTTAGAATGTGCACATATAAGTGAATTATATGTGATATAATCACATGGCACAACTTGCACATTCTTGTTGAGATGGTTCTTGCTTTTTATTAACATTTTTTGGGTAATCATCGCCTAACAAGTTTGCATATAAAGAAGTGGCTTGTCAATTCTCATGATAATGTCTCATCCACTTAAACTGCCCAAACCCAGTTCAAAACTCAACATGATTGGACCACATGCATCAAGATATCAACACACAACACACAAATAATTCAAATAAACTCATAAAATTGATTGTGAACTCAAATTATTTATTTATTTGATCACCCGTCAATTGTTTATGATTATGTTATTCTTAACAATTAATTTAGGATAAACTAGATTAATTAATGTAGTAGGTGAGATAGACCCGTGTATCTATTGAAATCGTAATTTTGATCATTCAAAAACTAACTCCATACTTTGTGTATAATAGTAATATTTTATGTTTATAAAAAAGTTTATGTTTATGTTGTCAAAAAAAAAAAATTTATGCTTATAAAAGACCACTTCCACCATCCATACATACAAATAAATGTACTACAATGAGTGGTAGTCGAATTAGTAAGGCATATTTTCACCTCACACCGTATCCGAGTTCGAGCATAGAGACATTCTCTTACCTCGCTGAAATGTATATGGGTGTGCCTAATCCAACTCTGTCCTCGAACTATAATAGATATGATTCTTCGAACATTTTACAACCGTCAGACTCCTTTCTCTTTTTGTTCAAATAAAACTAGTAAATGTAAACAACTAATTAATATAATATTGTCCACAATTAGCTTATAAATATAGATGTATATACGAAAAAAGTTAACCAGATTGAATGGGCAAACTAATATTAGACAAAAAGTTCCTCCTTATAAAATTTAAACATTCAAGTAGTTGATGTGGTAAAATTAAGAGTTGTAATACTTCCAAGTCTTGATAATTAAGAAAGAACCCGTTTTACGTATAAAACCTGAAGGAGAAGAGGTCAATAATATAGATGAAAATAAGGACAAAATAGGTGACACCTAGGCCACGTGTGGTGCCCGAGGAAGCTTATAAGGTAACAGCCGACACGTGCTGTATAATCATTAACTTGTCAGAAAAATACCGGACATTATCACTCCATTTTTCGTTATTCTATTACGTGGACTGTATCGCTGCCAGGGATTCCTGAAAATGTATTTTTATTTCACCATTTAAAAATTACGTATTAAAGTTGGGTATCGAGTTTAAGATTTTTGATTCAATGCTTGAGCTTCTATATGTGAAATTTTCTGTAAAATTTTTTTCAAGAAAATTAACATGAGAATATAAGCTCAAGCATTGAATATTATTGTTACTCTTTGGGTACTTAAAAGGTATGCATTATAGTATGAAAAGTTGGGTATTTATTTTTCTGTAGAGATTATAAATAAGTACTAATGCATACTTTTTTTAGACTACGAAATGAGGAAAGTGTAATATGAGAACTTTCAAAGAGATAACTCATCCTATATTGTTCTCAATTAAGAACATTTAACTTCAAAATTCTGATGAAATTTAGTGCATTAGTGATGGTACGATCACACTCAATTTCGATAAGTACCTTAGTACCATATTAAAAAAATGGTTTCGGAGATTTTCATTATTTATTTTGATGACTAAATTAATATTGGATCCTAAACAAAGCTACAAGTTTTATCCTTTCCTTGGAAAATCGCATGACATGATTGTTGGGATGCAAATGGATATTCACAACTGTGTATTATATTAGTGCTACTTTGTGGGATTGTCAAATCCAATTAGGTGTGAACTTTAAGCTAATACAATATTGGGTTATTAGGGCATGATAATGCTGACAAGATTAAGGTGGTTTCGATTTATGTTTCTTGACAATTACATGACTTGAAACATTTTTAATTGGGGTCAGAAGGTTAGCCTATAAAACAAGAGTTTTACCATTAATTTAATATATTAATTATATTTGCACATGGTCTCATTTTGAGGCCACATGTATAGTTTTCCTTACTTGTTCAGGTAAACCGATGTATGCTAGGCCTAAACATATAATCAATGCTACCTAGCTAGTCTTATTGCTAGCTTTATACAGTTCCGAAACAAATTAATTATTTTTATAATTGATCAATTAGATCTATTAATTATTTAATTCTGTGTTGAAGAGGAAATTGGTTCCATCAATGGGTATTTGCTGGTGTATTTTTGTATTGAGGATTTGGACAAATTTAGAGGGACAAAACCCAAGGTTCGATTGATGTATAATGTTTTTTGTTTGACCACAGAAGGTTTTACATCAAGGATGTAGCTTTCTTACAAGAAATCGCAAATACATATGTACATTTTAAGACCACATGAAACCGTAAACGTGGCTACTTTCCCTCTAGTTTGTTTTCATTTATTAAATTTAATGGTGCCATTCTAACATTTCCAGATGTCGCTCACTAATTTGCGACAACCTTATCATTCTACAACTATACATATCTACACACACATTTTCTAAACAAAATTTTAGGCTATATTTAGTTTAGAAAATAATTTTTTATTTTCTGTTTTTTTATTTTGTTTGTAGTTTCTGAAATTAAAAATATTTTAAAAAATAATTGCTAATTAAAAAAATTTTGAACATTTTTTTATTTTTTCATTTTTGTTTTTTAATTTTCTATAAAACAATAGAAAATTTTTTGGACTAAACAACCTCTTAATTTTGCATAAATAGACAAATATAACATTTTATGGCTTCCAATTTCCTGAATAATAAACCATAAATAGAACTTCGTACTTCAACTTCTAGATGTTGAAAGAACTTCTGCATATGATATTGTTTCGTTAACAACCTTTGGAATTTAAGTTTGAACGTGCAAGTTTTAAGTAATAAAACGCTTTGGGTTTATTTCGATATCGTGTATTGAAGGATGTTTCGTTTTATGATTTTCATAAACTCAAAATAATATATATTAAAGCCTCGATTCTTCATCCAAGAAAGTAACAATAACAAACTTTTATCAAAAAAAAAATCTAGCTGTTACGGTATAATTCTGGTCTAACCCCAAATGGGCCGGGCCGAATTGTATTATAGGCCAGACCAGGTTCAACAAAGGACGATTGGGCAAATAGAGGAAGGGAACGCTAGGTTTCTTGGTGAACGAATGAACCAAGGAAAGGAAAGAGTATTTGGCTGCCACAATGCCAGGGGAATGGAGCTGGGCCATTAATCTCTACAAATCAGGGCAGAAGGAAAGGAGACCAAATCCCGAAGTGAGAGGCACGAGAAAGGCAAGTCATGAAGGAGGACGGAGTACCAAGGAAAGAAGTAACTCCAGAAGGCAAGTTGACCTGATTGTACAATTGGAAAGAAAACAAATCAAGGAAAGTCAAGAGGAATGTGTATCAAGAAGATTGAGAGATCAACTGCATCAAATCAAGGCTAAAGCTCATTGAGGAGCGGGTTAGGGAGCACTATATATACAGCGCAAGAACATCCAAGAAGAGACCTTTAACATAACTCAAAACGAAACTCCTATACAACATGAATCTCTGAATTCTATTATAGTTCGTTCTCTGTTTTTAGTTTTACTAGCATCCTTAACTTCATTTTCCAAGTGTCCCCAACACTTACTTCAATTACAAATCATTTTATTTCAATTGCTTGGCATTGTTAATCTTGTTATTTTGTCTTAAGAATACAAGATACCCATAGTTGATGATTTTGCTCTTTGATCATCACATATCATCTTGTTGTTGAAGTTAGAATTTTTGAGCGCGATCCCAATCATTTCTCAATCTCGAACCTTCGGTTTAGGAGAACCTCAAAAACTCCTTGGCATGCTCAAAGAGTGGCATTGTCCTCTTTTGATTTCCCCTAAGGAAAAATAAGGGAACACTAGCCTCGCAACTTGATAAATAAAACAGAATTTGTAATTTATTTCATTTGAATTTGGATTATGAAAAGACGAAGCATTGATGTTGTTGTTATCAACTAAAAGAAGAGAGAATATGTAGGTTATAATGACATGGTCAACTAAAATAAAGATAAAACGTCGAAAGTGACAAATAACAAGAGAACGATACGTGTTGGTAAGAATTGGCCTCCATTGGTTTCCACTACTAATTTGCGAGTGCTCTCTTTAATTATTAGTTATTAATAATCTCATTATCGACCATACGTTAGGATCTTTATTATGACTGCTCTGCAATACCTATTTGTCTATCTCCATTTAACTATATCGTTTAAACATAATGTTGTAATCTGTTTACTTTGATTTTCTTCAGTGCCTACCAACCTTATCTACAAGTGATCACATCATTAGCATTTTTACCAATAAAAGAAACTTGAATTTAGGCCAATGGAATTCATTCTGCTGTCATCACTATAGTGTCAAACTTTGAATCCGAAAAAGACGGTAACAACGTTTACTGTATGTAGTTGTAGAAAACTACAAATCTAAATATTATAACAAATGGATTGTAATTTCTGAGAATTCCACAGCGCCTGATACAAATGAGGGAGGTGTCAATAACCAATATCCAGAACCAAGGGTTTCATATATTTCCATTAATGTGGAGACAAGATTTACTCTTTATTTCCAGCTGGCTGCTGTTACGGGATACAATCAATGAATTAATAATTAGATTTGGTTGATATATGAGATATTCCAGGATGATGATTACTGGTCAGTAACAATGGGATTATAAGGACCCGAAATTTAGTAAACAACTGAATAAGTTGAATGCGTTTGTAAAATACTGGATTTTGCTTAATTTTTCTTTTCATCCAATGTGGAGAGAAAATCTTGGATTCAGGTTGCTGTTACCATTAGATTTGGTTGAGATGTAGTCCAGGAAAAGTGGCGTCAGTTTATGACTACTGATCAACAACAATGGGATCCAAAAGTCCGAAAATCTTGTAACCAAGTGAGTTTTTTTTTTCTAATTTATTGACCTCCACTGAAAATCAAATTTCAAATGACTTGTCTTAGACACGATTTTATTATTACTCCTTTTAAACTAATTGGTTAATAAAGAAGTGAATATAGGTTGTAACATATTAGATTATACTCTTTTTTTTAGACCAGTAAATAATAATTATTGAATTGATTAGGAACAATAACTAGTGAATCAAATTTTGCAATATTTTACTAGAAAGTATCTCCAACACTAAAAAGTAAAAATCATGAGAAATTCAATTATCAAAAACAGATACATAAAAAAATGTAACATTTGAAACTTATAATCAGGGCGCAAATGAGTGTCAGATACTTGGGCTTTCACTAACCTTATGAACTGCAATCAAAACATAAAGCACAACAAGATTCCGAAAACGTAGGAGAGAATGGCGAAAATTTAGAATCCTAGTGAATTGCAAAACAAGAGTGGAACAGTGAAGAAGTCTTGAAGAATTGTGAAACCATGATGAGATTTGATGAAGCAAACAAGAGTGGAACGGATTGGAGACGAAAGAGGAGAGTTTTGGCTGAACAGTGAAGGACATGGCCTAGGACACGGTTGGTTGTCTGTTCTGGATGACTGCGTAATGCTTCAGAACGTGTTTTAAGACACGGTTCGTTGGAGTTTAGTCGTGTCTCGCGTAGTCTCAACCGTGTCTTGTAAATCCTAGCCTGTGTTGACTGTTTTGGATGAGTTTAGGGTTAGTTTTAGGGTTTCCTAGTTGCTTTTGGATTTTGATTAATTATAAAGTATAAATAGGTAGTTTGTGACAATTCTTGTAAGCTTGTGGAAGCTAGTAAGCCTTTGGTTGGTTTTGACTCTGAATAATATAATTATTCATTCTCTACCCGTGGACGTAAGTTGAATGATTTCACGCTATGGAAGCTGAAGATGAAGGCGATTCTTGTTCAACAGAAGTATGAGTAGGTGTTAGAAGGTGTAGAGAAATTACAGAAAGAACTGACAGCAGTGCAGAAAGCTGAGATCGTGGAGAGGGTACATAGTTCAATTCTATTGAGTCTGACGGATGAAGTCTTGAGGGAGGTGGATGATGAGACTACTGTAGCAAGCTTGTAGAGTATGTATCAAAAGAAATTCCTGTCGAACAAGCTTTATCAGAAAAGGTGGTTGCATACATTGAAGATGACCTAAGGGATGCAAGTAAAAGAACATCTTGATAAAATTAATAGGATTGTATTAAATTTGAAAGGTGTTGGTGTCAAACTCAAAGAAGAGGATCAATTTATGTTTCTGTTATATTCTTTATCTAACTCATATAAAAGTTTTGTTGATACCATAATGTGTAGTAGAGATGAAATCTCGATTACTGATGTTAATGATGTTTTGTTTAAAGAACTGAAGAGATTAACTTCTAGTTCAGGTAGAAACAATGTAAAGTCCGGGTTAACTTTGAGTAAAGATAATAGAATGGGAAAGAATCATGGATTAAGGTGTTTTCACTGTAAGGAAATTGAGCACATGAAAAGAAATTATCCATATAGGGAAACAAAAAGGAATTAATGGCAATAGTAGTTCAAAATAATTCTGTGAGGTTTGAGGATAATTCTGATGAGAGAGAGAAATGAAGTTTTGACAGTTACTGCATCTAGATCTGAAGATAGCTGGGTTGCTGACACTGGTATAGTTTATCATATGATCTTTTTTAAAAAATTGTTTGATTCTTTTAGAGAATTGAGAGATAGTGTGAAATTGGGAGATGGTGAGAAGGTGAGTGTTGAAGGTAGTGGTTTTGTACAGATTATGTTGCATAACGAGATGATCAGAAAACTTGATGTTTGGTATGTCCTGGGGTTGCGAAGAAATTTGATTTATATGGGTATTTTGGCTAAGCAAGGTTATGGTTTCTCTGGAAGAGGTGGAGGAATTCGAGTGTTCAAGGGTTCTTCGATAGTGATGAAGGGTAAATTGCAAAATGGTATTTACACATTGATTTATAAGTCAGTAGTTGCTAATGGGTGAATGATTGTTGTAAGTTCTGCAGAAAAACGGGTGGAGCATGTGATCGAGACTCTGGAACAGACAAAGATCGATAAGGTTGATACACGATATGTAACAACAAGGGAACCAAGGCATGATAATTGTGTTGGTGATGGAGAAAAGCAGTATCTGGAAAACATAAGAAAGATGTGGGGTGGTGTGTTGTTATGTGTGGATGATAAAGAGGTAAAGCTAGCTAGTGGAAAGAAATTTGGCTTGAACTTGGTTCATTGTTACAGAACTTGAGGCCCTTCAAGGGTGTGACAGAAGAGTGATTCTAGGTTCAGAGTTGTACGGAAAAAGAAAATTTACTTCAAGGTGGAAAATTGTTAAGATTGAAGTAGAATTTCTTGAAGAATTGTGAAACTATGATGAGGTTTGATGAAGCAAACAAGAGTGGAACATATTATAGACGAAAGGGGAGAGTTTTGGCAGAACAGTGAAGGTTTTAAGACACAGTTCGTTGGAGTTTGTCCGTGTCTTGCGTAGTCTCGATTGTGTCTTGTAAATCCTAGCTCGTGCGTATTGTTTTGGATGGGTTTAGGGTCAGTTTTAAGGTTTCCTACTTGATTTTGACTTGTGATTCATTGTAAACTATAAATATGTGGCTTGTAACAATTCTTGTAAACTTGTAAGTCTTTTGACGGTTTTGACTCTGAATAATAGAATTACTCGCTCTCTGTCCATAGACGTAAGTCGATTGACCGAACCACGTAAATATTTTGTTCGTATGTGATTACTCTTGTTTATTTCTGCGTTGTTCTATCGCCTAATTTCCTGACAGGGAAAATTGTGAGTCTTTCCAGATTTACTTATTTGGTTTTGGATGAAGCTGACAGGATGTTTAACATGGGTTTTGAGCCTCAAATCACTCCGATTGTTCAAAATACACGGCCTGACTGACAGACTTTGCTTTTCTCAGCTACTTTTCCGTGGCAGGTTGAGTTGTTGGCTAGAAAGGTGTTGAACATGCCTGTAGAAATTCAGGTTGGAGGGAGGATGGTTGTGAATGATGACATAATGCAGTTAGTGGAGGTGAGACATGAAAGTGAGAACGTCCAGAGATTCTGGGAGATACTTGGAGATGGTATGTATGAGAAAGGGAAGATTTTGACATTTGTGCATACAGAGGAGGAATGTGATTCCTTGTTTAAGGACCTGATCCTAGCCTTTCATTCCATGGAGGGAAAGATCAGGCTGATCGCCAATCTGCTATTTCTGATTTCTAAAGTACTGTAAGGAATTTGCTGATAGCGACGAGTGTTGCTGCCAGGGGACTAGATGTGAAAGACACACGGCTAGTGGTTAATCATGATGTTCCAAACCATTATGAAAACTATGTGCATCCAGTTGCTATTACTTTCATCTCGGAAGAAGAAGTTAGATATGCACCAGCACTTGTAAAAGCCTTGATACTGTCTGAGCAAGCCGTACCTGAAGACCTAAAGGTGTTAGCAGATTGGTTCTCAGCAAAATTGAACCAGGGAATTGAAAATGCACATGATTCTTGTTATGGTGGTAGTGGTTTCAGATTCAACGAAGTAGAAGAAGCAAGGAAAGTAGCAAAGAACTTGGTGGCTAAAGAAAGTGGCTTTGATGAAGAGATGTCGGATTCAGACGATGAATCTCATGAAACAACCAACATGTCCTGGCAACAACTGTCCTTGCTCAGCTTGCAGGCCAATCTGGAGCATCAAAGATTAACAGAGCTACAAAAGCACTTGTTCCAACAGATAGGGATCAAGTTTCAGAACAGGCAATTGCAGGTTTGGCGAACTTCGAGCACAATTTGGAAAGGATCCAATCTCAAGCAAATCCTGAACATTAATAAGGAATTGTAGAGACAAATGATATTCCACAATATGCTAGATGGAGTCACACAAAGGAAATTCCTGAATCAGATATCAGAATGGAAAGGTGTTTCTATTACGACAAGAGCGAAGTATTATCCTCCCGGAAAAAGTCCAAAAACTGGAGAGAGCAAGCTTCACCTCTTAGTTGAGGGGGAAAGTGAAGCATCCATAGATGGAGCACGATCAGATTTGATTAGTTCTAGCCATTTCAGTAGTGTTTTCGAATTTTTAATTAGTCTGTATGTTTATCAGAGTTATCTGTTGTCTTCTGATTATTTTTTTCCTTACTTTTGCAGATATGGCTTTGGCTCACCAGAAGATCTCAGAAACCGATGGAGATGGCATTTTTATCCAACAAATTTAGCTTAGCAAATGTGATCGTACAGAACTATTTATTTTCAGATTTAGTTTGTATTTCTGCAAATATTTCTAACCAAAGAGTAACAAATTAATATTATAGTTAACAAAGAAAATATGTTGAAACAGTGTCATCAATCATTAATTTTGTATTCAACAATGGGATAATGTTACAATTAAGAGCACAGTGCAAGTTGCAACGCCATGTTGAACAATACAAAATCCTCAGAATTCTGAAATTGGTTACTTGGTCCCATCCTAGAAAGAGGATAATGATTTCATGAAGAATAACTATTACAAAGGTGAGATTCAAGGAGACATTGTGCAAAATATGCCAAGATTTTATGTTAGAAGGAATGAGGGTCCAAAAAATGGAAACCATGGTCGTCAAAAGAATGTAATGTGTCAAACATCAAGGTGCCAAGGCAATGGCAATTCAACAGAAGGCCTCCATCAGTAATGAATTCTAAGTTAAGTTGGTCCTGAATACAACAAAAGAATAGAAAAGAATATGTTAAATGTCGTGACTAAATTCGATAAACACAAGCATGGAGAAAGAAATTTGAAAATGGACAGTTTCAAGTACAAATCTCCGAGCAAATATAACTCCGGAGCTCCACATCTGAAATGAGTCATTAATAAGCAAATTGCTCATTTCTACATCAATTGTCCTTATTTCATTACTCTTCCAGATGCCGCTGCAGACTTTGAGTTCTTCGGAGCATAAGCAAATCGGCTAAAATCAACAGCAACATTTGACCTGCAATTGATGAAAGCTAAGTCATTGATGATGACGAAACAGAGTAGAAGCTAAAACAGATTATGATTTGACATCAGGAAAAAATGGTTTACCTATTTTCACAAGTGTTACGAATATTCTTGAGAGGAGCGCGGAGTCCACTGGCGCGGGAACCAGATGAAGAGTATCGAGTATCTAAAAGATGATATTACTGAAACAAATTTCTCCATTGATTTCTCTGCTATGTCTGAGTAGCGGCTTAAATGTGAAACGTCAGACCCGAATTTCCCTTCAGTCTTTGTCTCCACAAAAGTTTCACCATCAGAAGAACAGCCTTGAGAATGAAAAGAAAAAAAAATTCAATAGCATACAAATGATTTCCTTTCCTCCAGTACCACAACCTAAAATTCAAGAGACTTGTAAGATTTGACGTCTGAAGTGTGTTTTGTATTTTAAAACATACCTCTATCAGTGATAGAATTGCTTTTGCGCATGGTCTTGGGTTTAATGTTCTCGTGAAGCACCTGAACCAATTTACCAGGTTAAATATTAGGGCATTCTCAGCATTGCCTAATAAAATAAAAAGAGAAGGAAAGAAAGTGAAAGCTCATACTCTTTGGTCAGTATCATCCACTGATGCTTTTCTTTTCATGGCAATGGCATCAGAATATTTACTGTCTGAAGCATTCTTATGTATGAAATCCTCATCAGCCAAGGCCACATCATCAGCCTTTTTTGGTTACGGTCTTGAAAATTCTTGTTTTCTGACTTGTACCTGAAATAGGTACTCCTTACAACAATCTTTTCATCAGATGTTCTTGTTCTGTATGAACTTTTAAGAACATTATCCTCACGCACGTCATTGCAAGTATCATTCCTTCCTAAGGGTAATCTTTCTTCTACATTTTTTTTATCAGTCTTTTCCACTGACTTGTGCTGGACGTAGGAACTCCGTACCATGTCCTTTTTGTTTTCTGTTCTCATGTCAACCGGGAAATCACTTTGGATATCCTTGAAATCACACTCCTTTAGCAGTGCTTGAGAGTTATGAATCGAATGCCCAAATTGTTGAAGTGAAGTATGTTTTAGGCTTCCATTGTTCACATTCTCAACTGCCATTTCTTTTTTGTCGTATGATATAAAATGAAGTATCACTTGCCACTAACAATTGAAGTTCAAAACTTAAGAGCAGCTATATTCTTACCAGGTGTTGGAGGCCCTAAATGATCATGAGCTTTGCTAGCAAAATTACTTTCAATCTGCAGGACAGAATTACTTATTGTTACAAGCCAACAACATAAATATATCATAATCCCGGCAATAGTACTTACAGAGTTGTTGTGATGGATAATTCCACCATTTCCATAGTCAAGTGGGGATGCTGAAGAGTGGTTTACATTACCAGCAGCCTTAACTATGCAATTATCGCCAGGAGTGAGAGAAGAAATATCCACCAGCGCTGGATTTGTAGGTGATATCCGTGGGGCCCTGAAGTTTCTCTTTGCCTCAACAGATGCAAAACCTTGTTTTGTTAAGGGAAAAAAATGGCAAAGAAGGGAGCTTAAAGCAATTTAAAAACAGAAAAGACAGAACCATTGGAACTGTAGTGCTCGGCTTACTTGGGGTCATCAGCCACAATAAGGAAGTGGGATTTTTAAGTAAAATTTGCATAATATGGTGCATCATTTTAAAACTAAGAATCCCTAAAGGAAAATGCTTGAATGGATACAGAAGTACTTGGTCAGTAGATTCTTCTGCACGGGCAAATCCAACTTTTTCCTGCCAATTTCAGGTTTAACATTTTTTTATTCAGAAGTTCTGTGAGACACAATTCCAGCACTAGAACTTTCCACCTATAAATGCAAACAAATCAAACTCATCAAAGGAAGAATGACATGTAAAGCAGCTCATATACATAACCTCAACGATAATAATTGCAACATCACAGCTGTAATTAATCTTTAGGGATCGCATTCTCAAGAGTATCATGTTATAGTTCAGTTCAGATGGACCCTTTTTTCTCTTTTTCTCAAACCAACAAATTTCTTTTATTTTAAGGGCATGAGGTACTACATTTTGGTAAAATATTAGCTTCGCTCAGCAAACGATATAGAGACAGAAACTACCTGAAAGGGAGCTTGTGTAAGTGGACCTAGATCACCTTCTGCTATGCCTTTAGCTATATGCTGTGGTATTAATGTAATCCAGGTTAAGGCATGCCCCAAAGCACTTCAAAATAAGAGCAAAATGAGCAGAACAGTTTTATCAATATTTGGAGGCAACATAAAGGATATGGGCCTAAAAAATCCAAATCATCACTGAGATCTTTGGTTATCTCAGACAAGTGAACAGTGTCTTTGGTGTTAGGGTCATAAACACGTTGATGATGGAAAGTGAATATTGCTTTCTTGAACGATTCTTCGTAGTCAGGAGGAATTGACACCGTGCTATACTTCAAGTGCTTGATTACCTAACGAGGAAAGATCTATCACATTTGAACATACACGTATCTAATTCACAAACATAAAGTACTGAAATTTAAATCACTGACTTAGCAGGGGTAATTTTCCAAATGAAGCTCCACATGCATTCAATCAATCCGAAGTGAAAGAGTTTTTCACATTCCATTAACTATGCTATCGTAATTATAGAGTGGATTCATATTTAAACAGACCTTGTCATAATTTTTGAACCTGGAAATCAAAGCATAAGCCCTTTTCAGTCCCATCCCTGGCAGTGACGGCAAATAATCACATCCACTTAGAATGCACATCTCAAGAAGAATTTGATTACTGAATCCTGTAAAACTTAATTCCTTGTTCTTATGAAGCCGTGTATATTGAAACTCCACACCTTGTCCATACTTGTCCATTTTAAAAATAATCTGGATCAACAAGGAAAATTATTTACCTAAATGAAAGGAAAATTTGAAGTAATAGGAAATTTTGAGCGTAAGATGATCAACCACTAAATAACTCACTCTGGGACAGCCAAAAGGTATAAGATCAGAGTCCTCAGTGATAACTGCATCAACATATTTGTTAACAGCCAAGAAGGTCATCTGTGCATCTACCTCATATGGAGCCACAATATATGATACATTCTCCTGTTTCAAGACCTTCCATATGCAACCATACCAGTTGAGGGGGGTTATATCGTCTACTACTGAGAATTACACAAAACACGCACAAACAGACACATAATCACACAAGATAGAGAACAAATCTACCTGGATCAATTCATGTGCGATTGAGGGTGAAATGTCAACAGCCTTCTGGTAGCACTCATAAGCAGCAGCAGAATTTCCATTAGACTCGTGCTCAATAGCACGAGCAAGATTTTCCTTCCTAGTCCTGCAATTTTAAATGTAGATATTGTCTTATGTCTCATAGACCCATGTTTCAACAGATGAAATGTTAAAACCCAAGATCATATTATCGCAAGGACCAAGCCAGTCCCAATAAGTTCAGTTATACTCATTGCATTGTTTGATGCTTAATATAATACTGCTTATAACCTATATTTCCAAATTATAAATTTTGATAATGAAAGGTGTCTAGCATACCTTGCACGCTTGTTCTCTTGCTCAATCTTCATTGGCAGAAAACCACCATCAAAGACAAGAATAGGCTTGACACCGTAATGCTGCAACAAGTTTACTCTATGCATGCAATACTCAATGTGCCTATAAGATTGGAAAAAGTTTAAATGAAGATACAATTCAAGACAAATGCTGAAGCTGAACAAGCAATTACGAAGAAATTGAAACTGAAACACAACCCTTCAAAGAGAAAAAAACGCAGAATATTGCGTCAAAGAAAAGCGTCAAACTTTGGATTCATAAAAGACAACAAAATTGCTAATTTGCTGAGAACATTTAATCATTAGGCAAATCCACCTACATTTTCATCCAAACAAAGCAAACCCATGAAGCAATACGCAATATTATAAAACAGTAACGATGTTAAACGCATCAATCATTCAAAATTGGAGGTACCCATTAAGCCGAAAATGGTAAAAATCCCATTTTTCGAAGAAAATGAATAACAAATAGCCCAATTTATTAAAAATTAACAACAAAACGAACATTTTGCAAATTGAGACAACAATGTGTAGACAAAGAGAGAGAGACCTTGTGGTGGGTAATCTTTTGCAGAGCTGAGTGCTGCAAGAGAAAGCCCCTTTGTGGAGCCAAGAGGAGGCGTCAACAGCAACAGAAGAGCCCTCTAAATCTTTGATGTGGATGGGTACCATTATCGATTTCAACAGAGGCAAAAGCCCCTGTATCCCCATTCTTTCTCTA
>CAODLS010137497.1:0-13768 GCA_948243855.1 Flueggea neowawraea | reverse complement strand
ATTAGGGACATTTAGAATAGTATTCCTTTTATCTTTATGGTTTTACTATCAAGTCACGTACTTGATGGCATAAAGAAGAATAAACTATTCATGGAGTTTTATCTTCATAAAACAAATAATATTTCATAGAAATGAAATGCCCCTTTATTAAATAATTGAATGACAATGCACATTAATGATTGGACTAGGGCACAATTCTAACAGTTTTGCTACAGGTGAACGATTTATTATTTCCTGCAGATTTTTATGTGCTAGATATGGATGATAATGGCACTCCCAGTTCGAGGTTGATGCTTCTAGGAAGACCTTTCCTAAAAACATCCCGAACCAAGATTGACGTGCATGAAGGACCATTCTCTATAGAGTTCGATGGTGCAGAAATCAAGTTCAATATCAATGAAGCAATGAAACATCCCAATGATTATTCTTCAATTTTTGTTGTTAGTTGCACTGACCCACTAACAGAAAAAATTTTGGAGTTTCATGTTGATGATTTACTGTAGGTTGTTTTAGTTGGAAGTGTTACAGAGAAGAGCCTATCAGAGTTAAATGAAACTTGGATGTTGTCGTTGGCCTTGAAACATTATGTCTTTGATTTGGAAGTCGTGCATGTTCTCTTTGCAGAGACAAAAGTTTTGACAGTCACTACTTCAGAAAATAAGCTTGTGTTGTCCATCATAAGGCCACCTGAGCTTAAGCTGAAAAGTTTGCTTGAGCATTTGAAGTATGCCTTTCTAGGTGAGTCAAATACACTTCCTATTATTATTTCAAATAAGCTCACATTGCAGGAGGAAGAAAGGCTTATTCGCGTTCTCAGAGATAACAAAAAGGCTATTGGGTGGACTATTGCTGACATAAAATGTTTGAGTCCTTCTATCTGTATGCATAGAATATTGTTGGAGGATGATTATAAACCGTACTACAGAGATGCCTAAACCTACCTATGATGGAGGTGGTGAAGAAAGAAATTTTAAGGCTTCTTGATGCAGGTGTGATCTACGCCATTTTAGATAGCAAATGGGTAAGTCATACTCAGGTTGTTCTCAAAAAGACTGGTATTAATGTTGTTACAAATGAACAAGGTGAGTTAGTTCCTACCCCGAATTCCTAATCATTGGAGGGTTTGAATAGATTATAGGAAGTTGAATGCTACTACACGTAAAGATCATTTTCCACTTCCTTTTATTGATTAGATGTTAGAGCGTTTAGCTGACCAAACTCATTATTGTTGTCTAGATGGTTATTCAGGTTTTCACTAGATGGTTATTCACTAGAAAAGACAACGTTCACGTGCCCCTTTGGTACATTCGCATACAGAAGCATGCCCTTCGGTCTTTACAATGCACCGACTACTTTTCAAAGATGCATGGTAAGTATATTTTCTGACTATGTGGAGAATTTCATTGAGGTTTTTATAGATGATTTTACTGTGTATGGTAATTCTTTCACCTCTTGTTTAGAAAATTTAAGTAAAGTTTTGAAAAGGTACATTGAAACAAACCTTGTGTTGAATTATGAGAAATTCCATTTTATGGTTGATCAAGGTATTATTTTGGGTCATGTTGTTTTGGCTAGAGGTATAGAAGTTGATAGGGCTAAAATAGATGTGATCAAGTCGTTGCCTTACCCTTCAAATGTGCTTGAAGTTTGTTCTTTTCTTGGCCATGCAAGTTTCTATCGGAGGTTCATCAAGGACTTTTCAAAGATTGCACATCCACTAAGTGAGTTTTTGAAGAAAGACCAAACCTTCAAATTTGATGATGCTTGTAAAGTGCCTTTCGATGTTCTAAAAGAGAAGCTGATTTTGCACCGATCTTACAAGCTCCTGATTGGAATCTTTCATTCAAATTGATGTGTGACACCTCCATCTATGTAGTAGGTGCATCTCTTGGCTAAAGAATTGGAAGGGATCCACACGTGATCCACTATGCATCTAAAACCCTTGATCCGACTCAGTCCAATTACTCAACTATAGAAAAGGAGATGATTGTTGTGGTGTTTTCTTTAGAAAAATTTAGATCTTATTTGTCGGGAACGAAAGTGATAGTTTATTCAGATCATGCTACTCTTAGGTATTTAATGAATAAAAGAGATGTCAAACCAAGGTTAATTAGATGAGTTTAGTTGCTGCAGGAATTTAATATTCAAGTAAAAGACAAGAAATGTGCCGAAAATCTAGTTGGTGACCATCTTAGTCGGTTACCTCACGTTTTAGAGACAAAAGCTGACATTTCTGTAGAATTCCCTAATGAGCACCTGTATGCGTTGGGTACCTCTGCATGAACATGCAGAGATCCATGACATGCTGACATTGTTAATTATTTAACTAACCATGGTCTTCCTGAAGGTTATAGCAGATCCCAAAAAGGACAAGCTGAAAAGTGATGCCAAATATTACATTTGGGATGATTCATACCTATGGAAGTTGTGCTCAGACCAAATCATTCGTAGGTGTGTACCTGAAACTGAAATTTCATCTATTTTGCAGTTTTTCCACTTTTCAGCATGTGGTGGTCTTTTTGGCCCGAATCGAACAGCACGAAAAGTGCTTGAATCGGGTATGTTTTGGCCTCAAATTTTTAAGGATTTTATGGGTCCTTTTCATTCTTCTTTTGGTAATCATTATATTATTCTTACTGTTGATTATGTGTCGAAGTGGGTAGAAGCAAAAGCTACCCGAACTAATGATGCTTGAGTTGTTGTAGATTTCTTGAAAGCTAACATCTTTGCTAGATTTGGCACACATAAAGCAATCATTAGTGACAGAGATACACATTTTTGCAATCGAGTGGTGGAGTACACGTCTAGATGATGCACTTTGGGCTCACAGAACCACCTATAAAAATCCTTTAGTTATGTCACCTCATCATCTTGTGTATGGTAAATCTTGTCATCTTCCTGTTGAGATTGAACACAGGGCATTTTGGGCGGTGAAAGAGTACAATATGAACTTTGAAGAAGCTGGACAGTAATGAAAATTACAAATTCAAGAGCTTGAGGAGATTTGAAATCACGCTTATGATAATAAAGCGATCTACAAGGCTAAATCCAAAGCTTTTCATGATAGCCAACTTGTGCACAAGAACCTCAAGGTGGGTCAAAAGGTACTTCTTTTCGATTCGACTTTGAAACTTTTTGTAGGAAAGCTTAGATCAAAGTGGATTGGACCTTTTGTGGTTGTTCACATTTATTCTCATAGTGGTATAGACATACAAAGACTTGAATCAGGCAAGACTTTTAAGGTAAATGGGAAACACCTAAAACCATTTTATAAAGGTTTTGTACCACATTCAGTTGATGTTTATTATGTTTCTGAACCTTGTTACAACTGAGCGTAGCCTAAATCCAGCTATTACGACGTTAAAGAAGCGCTTCTTGGGAGGCAACCCAAGGTTTATATTTTTGTTTTATTATTTTTACTTGTTTTTATTGCTTGATTGATCCAAGTAATCTTGTGCCTTTATGATTCAATTTATATTTTTTGAGGATTTAACGGCATTTGTTTTGGGAGATTGGTTGTGTTTTACGATGTAGGTGATGAATTTCAATGGATAAGTCATTTTTTTTGTGGAAGAATAGGTGGGGAATTATTCCGGCATCAAATTGTGAGTTGAGGGGACACGCGCATCTCAGCAATAACCTGAAGGCATGCAAAAATGGCACTGTTTAAAAAAAACAAAAAAAACACAAAAAAAGACACAATGTTGTTTCGCTCAATACGACGTGCAGGAGAATTTCCCACTCGGACGACACAGCTTTGAGTGCACCACTAGGACCATCAAGCCACGTCGTTTGCAAGAATAGAGGCGGCTTCCACCAACTCCACACTACGCCGTTCTAATATAACAAAGAGGGGCAGAATTGGAAACTGGGGCAATTTTGTCTTTTGCACTTCCTTTTTATACCCTAATTGACTAATTTGGGACCAACGGCAACCATTCTATCTCTTCTTTAACTCCTCATAAGCCAACATCCAAGACCCACACTTCAATCTTCCCCAAATCTATTTTCCATCAGGCTGACCAAGAAATCTGAAGCTAGATGGTGTGGAGAGTGACCACCTTCATTCCTAGCCTTACCGTCCATTGACGCTGCCTTTGAGCCACCATGCACCACCTCAACAACCTCTCACCATACGCCTCCTCATGTCGATACTCCTTCCATCCGCTTATCTTTCAGACTTCGCGATCGTCCTCCTCCATGGATGGTGGCATGTTTCTCATCCTCTGCCTCATCCGACAGGGACAGCAACCCTGAGGTCATCTTTATGCAAAGTCATGGTTCGCCTTCTATGATGTTCCATGAAGTTAGACCTTCACAAAGTATCTCTTCCCTAATCTCTACCGTTAACCTTGCTAAACAATTTGAGGCAGAGCTCTCTGAGCCCACATTCCAGTCCTCTAAACAGAAAAAGAGCTACAACAAGCGCGGCTCACATGTTCAGAGAAACAATATTGATGTTGTTGACCTCTATTTTAATCATCCCAGTGACCAAGCTAGGCTCGCAAAGGTGAGTACCATACCTGTTTTCCCACTCCAAACTGTTAGTGTCAATGTGCTGGAATGTTTCAATTCTGGGGTACGATTTGTTAATTTGGTACGCACCGTCAATTTGCAAATTTTTCTTACTTGAGCATTCCTACCTACTCTGAACTCATTTATGAATTCTATATGTATTTCAAGTTCAATGTGAGTGCAGATTTGGACGTGAGTGCAGTACAATTTTGACTGGTTGGTAAGTATATTTCTATGATTGTTACTGCATTTGTCCATTCACTTGATATGGTCAAGGAATCACAGGTTCACTCTGGTCATCAAACTGTAGCTTAACCCCAGATTCCATCAAACTGTAGCTTAACCCCAGATTCCATCAGATGCTGCCATTCAGACACTAAATACAGTCTGTTTATCGAAATATGAGCTAAGCTACCCACTGACTTTTTACTCAGAGCATCGGCAACGACTTTAGCCTTGCCAGGATGATATGATATGGTGCAATCATAATCCTTCAGCAACTCTAGCCAATGTCTCTGTCTTAGATTCAAGTCTCGCTGCCCAAAAATATACTTTAACCTCTTATGATCAGTGAAAATCTCGAAAGTCTCTCCGTATAAATAGTGTCTCCAGATCTTAAGCACAAACACCACTACTGCTAACTCCAAGTCGAGCGTCGGATAATTTTGTTCATGCCTTTTAAGTTGTCTCGATGCATAGGCAATCACATTGCCATGTTGCATCAGTACACAACCTAGGCCAACTCTAGATGCATCACAGTATATGGCAAAACCTTCAGAGCCCCACAGTAAGACTAGCACTGACACGCTCGTCAAACACATTTTCAGCTTTTGGAAACTATCCTCATATCTATCAGACCAAACAAATTTAACCCCTTTTCCGGTAAATCGGGTCATAGGAGCTACAATCCGACAAAATTCTTGGATGAACCTCCTATAATACCCAGCCATCCCTAAGAAACTTCGAATTTCAGTAACGGTCTTAGGCCTCTCCCAATAGAGTATTGCCTCCACCTTCTTCAGATCCATCATAATGTCGTCTCTTGACACCACATGTCCCAGAAATGCTACTTGCTCTAGCCAAAACTCACACTTTGAGAACTTTGCAAAAAACTTATGCTCTCGCAGTGTTTGCAGAACTGATCTCAAATGCTCATCATACTCCTCTCTACTCCTCGATTAGATCAGAAT
Source organism: Flueggea neowawraea (assembly GCA_948243855.1). Taxonomy (NCBI): domain Eukaryota; kingdom Viridiplantae; phylum Streptophyta; class Magnoliopsida; order Malpighiales; family Phyllanthaceae; genus Flueggea; species Flueggea neowawraea. Next base: position 8,063 of record CAODLS010137497.1, on the reverse strand, counting down.
GTCATCAATAAAAATGATAACAAATCGATCCAGGTATGGTCTAAACACCCTGTTCATCAAATCCATAAATGTCGCTGGTGCGTTAGTCAACCCAAACGACATTAACAAGAACTCATAATGGTCATAACTAGTTCAGAAGGCTGTCTTAGGAATATCCTCACCCCTGATCCTCAACTGATGAAATTCCAACCTCAAGTCGATCTTTGAAAACCATTGTGCCCCCTGCAATTGGTCAAATAGATCATCTATCCTCAAAAATGGATATCAATTTTTCATCGTTACCTTGTTAAGCTATCGATAATTGATGCACATATGAATACTTCCATCATTCTTCTTAACAAATAAAATTGGAGCACCGCAAGATGAAACTTTGGGTCGAATAAATCCCTTATCTAACAACTCCTTCAACTGAGTCTCTAACTCCTTCAACTCTGCTGGTGTCATCCGATACGATGGAATCGATATCAGATCAGTACCAAGTTGTACCTCTATGGTAAACTCAATATCCCGATCCGATGGTAGTCCCGACAACTCCTCTAAAAATACGTCAAAATACTCTCGTACCACCAGTACATCTTCCAGACTCATCTCCGAACTCTGTGATTCAATGAGCACAAAAGCTAAATATGCCTTGCAACCCGGTGTATCATCTTATCTGCCCTAACAGCAGACACGTAACTCCATACCACACTGTCTCATTCGCCCTAGTAACAGAACTTAGTCTGTCCAGGCGGTCAAAAACACACTCTCTTGGCAAAATAGTCCAATGTAGCATGCTAATCAGAAAGTCAATCCATGCCTAGAATAACATCAAACTCACCCACATCCAGCAAGATGAGATCGGCTACTAACTCATGCCCATCGAGCGAGATCACACAACCCTGAACCCCAGAATCAGTCAACAACTTGCTACCCAAAGAAGATGAAACCTCAAACAACTTGTCCAACTGACATAACACTAGACCTGAACGCTTAACAAAAGGTGGGGTGATAAATGAATGCAATGCACCAGTATCAAGTAATACATATGCAGGGGTACCAAAAATAGAGAGCGTACCAGTAACAGCAGCATTGGAGGTCTGAGCCTCCTGACGAGTTAGATGATACACCCGTGCCTGACTCGATCCCATCGCACTACCCGGTCCGATCTGACAATGACCGCCACCTTGAATACTCTGGCCATGGCCCCCAGATCCTTCTGTGCCCCCTACACCTGCACTAGCTGTGCCTGAACTCCTACCTCTAGTCTGGCCAGATTGAGACTCCATGCTCAATCTATGGGGATAGTCAGCTATCTTATGCCCTGATTGGCTATAATAAAAATAGTTTACCCGGGTGTTATTACACATACAGGGTTCCTCTTCCTACACGTCTCACACAGAGGCAATAAGCTCCTACCAGCACCCTCTGAGCTCTGATCAGTGCCCTGACTCTCAACACGTTTGGCAGGTTGCGCTACACTATAGCTCTGGGCACTCTGACTCCCAGTGGAGTGCGGCGTCTCCGATCCGAATGAGCCCCCTGACTCTGGCCTTGCTGCCCTTCTGAAGTACCTTCTATCTTAGCTTTCTTGGACCCTCTTGAATGCCTATCATCCATTTACTCCATACCTCAGGCAGTCTCTGCTATCCACCCCACAATGCTCAACCCAAGAGTACCCACCACTCTACTGATCGTGGGTCGGAGATCGTCCAGAAACTTCCTAGCCAAAGCCTCCTCTATCTGACACTGGGGAGGTGTATACTTACTCAACTCCTTAAACCTCTCCTCATATTATATCACTGATATGCCCTCTCCCTGTCGATAGTCATTGAACTCATCTGCCTTCCTATCCCTGATGCTCCGGGGAAGGACAGATATGATGAGCTCATTCTTGAACTCAGCCCAACTAACATATCCCTTGGTCTCATAGCTCAACCACCACTGAGTTGCTCGACCATCCAATAGGAATCCAGTGAGTCTAACCTTGTCGATATCCTCAATGATGTCTCACGCTTGAAAATAACGCTCCACCCTAGTGAGGAAATCATGAGGATCCTCAGCCATCTTGCCCAAAAATCAGGAGGTGTGAGCTTCAAAAACCTGGCTAGCAAGGTATCATCTATGACCCATGGCGATACAGGCGCAACTACCAGAGCAGCCTCTGCAACTATCTCAGGTGAGGCTGAAGAACAGGTGGTTCTACTGGTGGTAGAGTCGGTGACAGAACTGGTGCCACTGCAGGTGGAGGTACTGTTGGACCCCCAGCTATCTGTCCCGAAAGAGTCCTCTCTATACAATCGAGAACTCGAGCCATGCGCTCAAGCATCTCTTGCTGAGCGGTAAGTAACTGCTATGAAAGTACCGGGTGAGGCTGAGGTTGTGCCTGCTGCTGCTGAGGTACCAGCTGAGGTGCAGCAACCTCTGGCTCACTGATAGAATCATAATGGTCAGCTACAGAATGGGTTGCGGCCTCCACAGGCACACGCCTAGGCCTACCACGAGGTCAGCGACCACCACCTCGATCCATATCTACACATACCAGACAACAAACACATATGCATATATTAGACACCACTGATTGCCATAGTACCACAGAATACTTAGAAAGGTATACAGAAGCAAATCGATCTGACTCGATCAATGATATCTATGCTCCACACCGACCCAGACTATACGAAGCCTAGGATCTGATACCACCTTTGGTATCATAGTACACAATTGCGACAGAGTTATGAAACATATGTCTCTTATACCACCTTTGTCACAGCCAAAGTCGAGTTGCAACCGGCATACGAGGTGAACCGTCTGTAGAAGCTCGGTCCATCTCACACAAGCCTCGGATAATCAGATATACTACCCAAAAAATCATTTATAATACAAACAAGTATAAAATGCATACAGAGGTATATATAAATATAACTATTAAATCCAAAAATATATATATACAAATCGTGTATATGTAATATCAATGGCCAAAATAACCAAATACAACCCAATAACCCACTAGCATTTGGTGCGGAGCCCTATCAAAATAAAGGAGCCCGAGCAAAAAGGCATCAACTAACCAAATCATTAATGCCTCACTGAGTATCTGAATGTTGGATAACTCCCGGAGCTAGAGTGTCCCAAATCAACAGATTATATACCTATCATATACTAATAGCAAGCAAATGCAATAGATACATATCGGATACTAATAAAGGACATATACTAATATCCATACTGATAACTAAATTTCCTTATTTCACATTATCAGATTTCATTATAATTTCCCATTATTAATTAGACTAATTTACAGATATGGCTTGAACACATCAAAAATATATGTTCTGAAAAACATAGCATATGTGTTTGAAGCTACTACCACACTCGCCTGGTGGCCAAGCTGAACTCCAATCAAACACCACTGGTACATGGTTGGTTGTACTGACAAGGACAATAAGCTAAAATAAATAAATCATATCACACTGATCAGAATAGAGTATTGGTACTGTAGCAATACTGAATGTATGCATGCAATGCAAATGCCATCATAGCCTCGATGATGCCAAAAACTAGAAATGCATCAACTCTCAAACCCATTGATACCCAACTGACCGGTCACCCACATAAACTATAATCAACCTCCTGGTCATGAATATAACACCTATTCAGATAACCCAACTCAAAATCACCAAGATTCTTTACCCTCAAGTTCGGATCCTCGGACCCTATGAAGAATCATCCATCAAAACATCAAGCACAACTCAAAACAAAGCATTTCTAACTCAGATCTAACTTAATATAGCAGAAACAACTTTAAATTCAACCAAAAATTCACCAAAATCAGAATCCCTAGCTCGGAATAAACCCATTTTGCTCAAACGCGAAATCTCCCAAAACTGAAGTTAAAATCCCTTGTTTTCAACCTTAAACATCCTTAAACTAACAATGTTTAACTCCCTTGAACACAAAAAGAACAGATCTCAACTCAACACTCATTTTTGAAAAATCCTAGATGAGTGAATGCATAACAGAAAATGACGAAGAGAAGAAATCATCAGATGTTTCTTACCTCAAGGAAGCAAAAGGACAGATAGAAGAGCAATGGAAGAGGAAAAAGATTGATCTCTAGAGAAATCTCGGTGGTTTAGAGGTGTAATGGCAGAAGAGAGGATAGGTGGGTGTATTTATAAACCCACGGAATTGATACGTTGCGCATAACTTAATTTGGTCTCGGCCTGACACTTCTACGTGCGTTGGGCTTCTGTGCACGCAGATGGCAGATCTGGTGACTTCCTACCCTCATATTTAAAATCAAAGTGTGTACTCCTCTATGCAACCCTTATGCAATGCACATATGTGGTCGATCTGGTGACCCTTCTCCTCGAATTCCTCTTCAATGTGAGTTCCACTTCCAATAATGCATGTAGTTCATCCCTTTTGCTCACTGGCCAAATCTCAATGATGTTCAACGTATGCAGCACATCACCCGCGCACGCTGATGCCCTAAGGCACATTGACAGTCCAACTCTAACACTCGTCTACGTGCGTAAAACCTCTTCTCCAACACATATAGATTTCCTTTAGTGTGCCTTGTACGCACAACTCAGCCTCCAAAGCCTTCTCACTCAACACTAATGGTTTAAAACTTTATTTACCTCAAAGACTGGATGGAATGCTACCAGATTCCAGTTAGAATCGATGGGGTATTACAATCAACTTCAGTTTATCGTCAGCCAATCGGAGACTAAAAAGAAGAATTTAATTTTAGGCCCACTTATAACTCATCTTGCTAGACACTTAGGTGCTTTACCTGAAGCTAATCCAGTCTTAACCGAACTGCTTCTGTCGAAGTCTTGGATTTCCATGCATTTTGCAGGATGCATATCATTCGGCGCAAGACCTGATCAATATGAATTCTTGCCGCCTTTGGGTGAAGTTATCACGGCACCACCAAGCCAAATTATTGATGAGTGTCTTCAACACATGGAAGCTCACCAAGAATGCATGGAGCACCTCTCCACGTGCCGATGATTAGTCACCACCACCATTAACCCACCAGAGAAGCTTTTCTCTCAACTCTCTCGCTTTTTAATTTTTGTTGTCTTTGTTTTTTTCTACATTGAGGACAATATAGATTTTAAGTGTGGGGAATTCGTGATTGTTGTGTTTCTGATTTTATGTTTGTTTTATAGTTGTTTGTGATTTTTTCAATTTTCTATGATTTGTTGTGTGATTTTTTGATTTTTTTGTTTTTCTCCCACATAGTTACACGGTTTGCATGCACATTTTGTCTTTTCTGCATGTATTTTCAGTGCTGCATTTCATGTCTGCATGAGCATGCTATAACTGTGTTGCATATGTTATTACATTTTATGTGCTCATGTTTAATTCCTGTTTACATTTTGTGTGTTGCATATATGATTTCCCTACTGACTTTTGCAATGTTTTGATGCAAGTTTGTTCTTGAACATTGAATAATTTGAAACTTTAGGAATTTTAAGGTTCAATTGTCTTTATATACCCCTTTGCATAAAAGCTTGGATTTCTATGCATCTTAACTTCAGGATTAAACATCCCCTAGTAATAGAGCCAAAAGGGATTCATAGTTGGATTCACACACGAGCCCAAGTGAGAATTTTGAGACATAAACACTTTATTCTCTTTATGTGTGATTTATCATTCATAGTAGGCCCCTGCTGGAATTTGTCATAGAGTGCATTTTGAAGGCCATACCATTTAATTAAGACGCCGAAATGATGAAAGGCATTGTTTGTTAACCCTTTGTTTCCCTTTTTCTTCAGTATCTACCCTTTTACATTTATCCATTGTTTACCTCCATTGAGCCTTAGAATCTTTTTTTTTTTGTTTTAAACCCATTTTAACCAATTCCCATTTTGTTCCAAACTTTCAACACTTGAACCCTCAAGTTGAGAGATTTTTAGTTGCGATACAATGCCAATGTAATTTTTGTGTTAATGCTTGGAGTTATTGTGATTCTATAAATGTCTTGTTGATGACTTTTATGCTTATTTTCTATTGAAACATGGCTGCCCAGCTGTGTTATATGTGTTGACATGTGGCGTTGCTTTGCTTAAAAAAAGAAAAGGAAAAAATGAAAAAAAAAAGAAAGTGATGAATAATGACAAAGTAAAGCAACTCTGGAAAAGAAGTTAGTTGTTCTTGGGTAGCCTTGTTTGTGAAAGCATGGACATGTATTTATTTATTATGCATTAGCTTGGTGCGTGTATGTTATGGCAATGTATCACTTGTTCTCATTATTTTCTCTCTCAAATTATTTAACCCATGTTTAGCCCCATTATAAGCCAATGTAAAGCCCTTTTTGATTGGTGTTTTGGTTGAGTTTCTAAGTGTTTACAAATTTACTTTATGCCAAATGCTGGAAAGACTTACTATGGGTGAGTTTGAGCATTAAAGACTTGCACCTAAACACCTTGTGAGATAGAGTGAAACTTATGAGGGTGTGAATTTGACTATCTCTTTTGGGGGCATTACTAGTGTGGAGATAATCTTTTTAGATTGTCGGCCATCCTAGCGATGGTTGTGTTTTCTCTTGAATTTTCAATGCATATCGATTTGGGTTTAATACTATGCGGGAGTAATAAGGGTGATTGGAGTTTAAGGTTCTTAATTGTTTTAAGTTATAGAATGCTTAAGGACAAGCATTGTTTAAGTGTGGGGATATTTGATAGGTTGCATTTTAGGCATGATTTATGTTGCATTTTATGTGTGTTTTTGCATTATAAAATATTATTATTCATGTGTTTTTATGTTTTTATGTTTCTTTGGTGTTTTATGTGGGATCTTGGTGGAATATGAAGATTTGGAGACATTTCTGCACATTTCAGGTGAAAAATGCATTTTTGCGTGACCACACCATAGTTAACGCGTGCTGACCAAGTTTGACCACGTGCATTGGGCCGCATGCTCCACTATTGGGCCACGTTTTTAGAGTCTTGTGGACACCTTAGAGGGCTGCTAAGTCAGATTTGTTGTTGGATCAAAACAATACTTATTATTTTTTTTTATTAGCCATTTTTGAAAGGGTTCTAGGTTTTCTTATTTTGGACACATATACATACCTTGTAACCTAGTATTGGCGGCTGTCGCTCTCCACTTTCATCCTCATTCACGTATTCTCTAGAGGCTACCGCCACTCTCTTCAACTTTTGGTGTTCTTCCTCTAAGCATGTGTAACTAAATCTCTTACTAGCTAAACTATTTTGAAGTTCAATCCATATATGTTGTGAAACCCTTGTTTTAACTGTTATTAATTAATTCAAGTATTTATTCAGTTTCTGTTCTTAAGTTCTTTTATTATTATTTTGATTGATTGATTGACAAGAGCCCGTTGGTTGATTGATTGAGATAATATATTGTTATTCAAGGTTAATAGAGTGTCACATTAATCTTGATATAGGTAACAAATAACGTGAATTTATGTGGTTTCTGTTGGAATTTGCGGCTCAAATATGACATTCATATACATTTATGGCAGCGGATATAACAAAACTTTAATGCCTTGAATTCCCCCATGGACCCATGTATATCAACATATATAATTAAGGTTTGAAGATTTATATTTCACCAATGCTTGATCAAACAATTGAATGAAACATTGATGTAGCTCTTAGCACTAAGAACCCGAATCACCTTTGTGGAATCACGTTGCTTTTCCGCGAACGTGGCTATAGGTATCCACACGAATGAACTTACGTTGGAATAATTGCAGTGTACTAGCACCTTTTAGAGTCACTATTCTAAAGCTCACAAAAATTATTTTCTCTCTTTGAATTGTGGCAAACAAGTTCGGCAATGGGATGACTAAATGGCAAGGGGTGCAAGTCTATTTATAGGCACATGAGATGACCTAGATAGGCAGCACATTTGAACTGAATTTCCCTTCTCCTTGCCCTACTACGATTCGGTTTTTCCCTTTGTGCAAAAAGAGAGCCGAATTCATTCCTAGTCACACTAGGTTTCAGTTTTCTCCTTTAGTACAAGAAGAGAGCCAAATTCATTCCTAATCATATTAAGCTACATCCTAATTAGGGTTTCCTTGTCATACAAGAATAGAA